>CM040121.1:555049794-555339427 GCA_022559845.1 Amorphophallus konjac | reverse complement strand
AGGCGTCCAGGGGCCTGGACGCCTCCAAAAGTTTATTATTTTTTTATTTTTCTTTTGTCTTTTATACAAGGGCTGGCATTTTTATTATTTTTTAATTTGTTTTTATGGAGGCGTCCAGGGGCCTGGACGCCTCCATTAATATATATATAATTTTATTTATTTTTTTGTTTTTGTGTGCCAACTGGCATTTTACACTTATTTTTTATTTTTATTTTTATGCAGGCGTCCAGGGTCCTGGACGCCTCCATAAATATATATATTTTTTATATTTTTATATTTGGTTTTGGGCCCTGAGAAAAGAATAAAACAAATTAAAATCATGGGGGCGTCCAGGGCCCTGGACGCCCCCATTAAGACCCACCCGGGTCCTTAGATCGGGCGTCGGCGGCCGCCCGGCAGATATCCTTCTTGGTTCCGGATCCTCCTGATGCGTTCGACTGGTGTTGATGCCGTCCGAATGCCGTGACGAGACGATTCCGGATGCCGAAAAGGGCGGAAGAAGACTCAAGAAAAGGAAGCACTCAAGTGATTCAAAACGCGTAAGCCGTCGCAGGACGTTGTATAGTAAGATGAGACTTTCTCAGGAGACGTCAGGAATGGCGTGTCTACAATATGAGCATGTAAAATTGTGTGAGAACACACCTTATGGGTGGTTGCCCTTAAACCCCCATGCAAAAAAGGGTATGGAAATATGAATGATGATATGAATAAAAATATGAATAAGTGGAAAGAGTGCAAGAGTGCACTAAGGGGAAATACTCAACGTGGTTGAGTTGGAAAAATATATAAACAGTATGTATGCTGCATGCATGAACTAATGATAAAAAAAAACCGAAGAAAGAATGACAGAAAGCAAGAGCCTGTTGCTTGGCTTTGGATGTTCGATGGGGAGGAAGCTGTCAAGAAGATGAAAGCATGATTGAATGCAGCAGCTTCTCCTTCGGCCAGAAATAGCAGCAGCACCTGCGTGAAAGAAAACACAGAGAAAAAGAAAAAAGGAAGAAGAAAAAGCCTCGGAAGAAAAGAAGGGGGGGAGGAAGCTTCAAAATATGATGCTTTGCGTGAGGTTCCTCCTGAGCCAGCCGCAGTAGAGCAACCTGTAAAGAAGAAAACAGAGGAAGAAGAAGAAGAAGAAGAATCGGAAGAAAAGAGAAATCCGACCCGTTGACAGAGCCAAAGGACTCTATTAATAGGTTGAAGGGGAGATAAGAAAGGGCAAGAGTCCTACGGAGGTAAGACTCCAGTTCCCAATCAAGGAAGGTGACTAACAAAGCAAGGACTCTCGGGGAAAGGGCTGCGTTCGATTAGAACACAGAAAATGAAACACGACTTGGATGCGGGCGTCAATTCTGAAATTGATGACCTTCCATAGGGCGTTAATTAAAAACACGACCGGTACAAGGGCGTCACTTCCTGGATTTAAATTTGGAAATAGATCTTTCTTTATTTGAAAAATTACGAAACACGTCTGAGTCAAAGGCGTGTTTAAAAACGCGCCCTACCAATTAAGGGACGTTAATTCAAAATATTCAAAATAGAGCTATTTTTTATTTCTCAATATTATTTTCTCATTTTTTAGGTGGAGGTGCATCTCATTGTGTTGATTCCAACGATTATTTTTGCGTATTTTTCTGACACCCGGAAGGTCACAAAACCACCTCTGGAAGGGGGTTGAAAATAATATTAAAATAATCAATTTGAAAAAGACGACCGTGCATAGGTCGTGAATTCAATTTTTTTATTCTTTTCAAATTCAAAATAACGTCCCCTTGTAAGTCGTTAATTCCCAAAAAATTCTGAAAAATTCTCAGAAAAATTCAGAAAAATAGAAAAAAATAAGAAAAGGGTGAAAAGGGGAGAAATCCAAGAAAAGTGAGAAAAATCACTCAAACAAAGGTAATTTGAGGGTCAAATTGGGGTATTATAAGGTAATATGAGATGTGCTCACAGTAACGTCAATTTTGGCGTGTCTACAGCTGCCCGTTAACCCGAACCCGCTACTCCTGGGTCCCACTTTGTAGTCCTTTACCTCCCTGCGTGGAGTGGGCAGTAAAGTCATTGTTGTAATTTATGTAACTTATTGTTCCGGGAGTACGAGATCGGCGGAGATTGTCTTCCCCACGCCCGGCGTGTGGAGGTATCGTATTCGCTCCTTTACTCGGCATTTGCTTTGTTCGTATATACTTGTTTATGCCGCTGCTAGAGATCATGTGTTAGAGCCATTAGCTCGATATAATTAATTCACTGCTGCGAGAGAGAGTGAGATCGTCCCGTGACCCGATCCAGACACGACGAGAGAGTTTGACCACCCTATCTCTTTGCCAGTTTCTCAACCGTGCACGTCCGTACGCTTCCCTCGATAAGGGACGATCGCGAGCTTGCTTAGAGTTCGAGGGTCGCATATCCATTGGTCTCGAGTCCGTGGTCCGTCCCACATCAGAAGCCCCCATCCCGCAAAAGCTCCAGCTGCTGTCATTCGCCTCCTACGACGGCACCACCGACCCGGCCAACCACCTACACGGTTTTGAGTCTCACCTGATGTTTCACCGGGCCTCCGATGCTGTGAAATGCTTGGCGTTCGTTACGACTCTCTGGGAGAACGCCTGAGCGTGGTTCGAGTCCCTGCCGACTGGGACAACCTCCTCCTTCCAACAGCTCAAAAGGTTGTGCAAGGAGAACTTTGTGGACTACCGAAAGGTAGTCAGATCTGCAGTGACCCTGCTCGCCCTCTGGCAGGGGAAAGAAGAAATGATGTGGGACTTTGTCTCTCGCTTCCGTGCGGAGGCGCTCCGCATCCCCCACCTCGACGTCGGCATCTCCACTACGGCTGTGGTGACCCGGATCCCGGATACCAGGTATACCCTGTAGGGCTGCCGAATACACGTGGTACCACTTGGAACCCGCGAGGCCTCCCAAGAGCGGTAAAGCTCCGAAGGGAAAAAGGATTGTCGTGTAGTACATTGAACGGACAGATATAACAGTAAGCAATTAAATTTTGTTGGAACGGGCTGCTAAAGTAGCAGAAATAAAATTTCTTTTTAATTAACAGATTACAATGAACAATTAAATATCCAGTGTCAAGTCCAAAGGAAAGACAGCAAGTCTACCGAGTATAGTCGACAGAAAAGAAAGACGTACCGGAAAGTCGGGGGAAGCCCGACGGAGGTACCAGCTGGCAGCTACGACACGACTCCAGGACCCGCGGAAGCAGAACGAACATATCACCCAACCTGAAAAGTAGGGGTGAGCCTCGTGTCACCGGCTCAGTAGGGGTCACGCAGATCCCCACTGAAAAACACGCAGTAACACGGAACAACAGGAACAGCAGCGAGAAACAACACTAGAAAGCTGCAAAAGAAAGGGAAGTAGGAGTAGGGAACAGGTAAAGACGAGGGGAATAACCCGAACAGGCAAGCATGCCTAGAAAGGGAAAGAGGAGTAGGGAGCAACGGGGAAAAGGGGAAAAACCATGCACAAACGTCCCACCCTACACCTACAACAGGCATGCAAAAGAAAGTCTAGAAAAGGCCTAGACAGGCACAGACCTCGAGTACAGCCACGGAAAGGCCAACCCGGACAGGTCACAACACAGGAAGAGCACGGGAGTCGCGCGTCACGCGACGAAAAACCCCCACACCGGGAGAACGGCCAGATGCGTCCACTGACGTCTTACACTGCACCAGAACACCCACCACAAGTGTCCCGACCACCCGCCAAGCGCGACCAACACGGACAAGGCCGAGTCACAGACCCACGTGGAAACACAGGTACAAGTACTAGTCAGGGTCACACCCGTCGGCGTCAGTCCTCGCCCCTGACCACATGTGCACACACTGGCTCCTGCCTAGAGCCAGGCCTCTAGCTAGTTTTCTCCCCCCGTAGGACGCTACGGTAACCGCAGGAGCCGACGGAAACTAGCTTACAAACGGTATATCGGGGTCACCATTCGACTGTTGCACGTCTAGGGTGACGCAAGGAAGAAGCTCAAAACGCGACGCTAAAGTACAGACAGTCGAACATGCACTGTCACCCGTACCTCAAACACCGAAGGCAGTACAAGAAACTACCGACAGACTCGGAAATGTAGTCTTAACCTTCATAGGAGCATCGACCGATGTCCACAGGGAAAGCGGCCAGACCACGGGAGCGACAGACATCACCCTAACATAGACAGACACACACACAAACACGCCACAAAATAACCCCTAAGTTCACCTAAGACAGACCCACAACACACGACCACACACCAAAAAGTCCAACGGCCATCACGGCCACAATAGGACTGTAACGGCCTAGCACAGGCACGTTACACGGGCCTTACGCACCAGGGCAGGCGCGTCAGAGTCAACAGGCACAAAGACTCTACGCGAGCCATGTAACGCACCAGGGCAGGCGTGTTACGGCGGCCTAACGCCCAAGCGCAGACGCGTTACGCCCACCTAACGCGTGAAGACAGGCGCGTTACGCCAACCGACCCAAAACTGAAACTCGGACAAACAGCACGTAACGGTCCACGGCGGACGTGTTACAGTACTGTGACGCAAGGGGGCAGGCCGTTAGAGACAGCCGACACAGCCACCCAACACAACTAAAACAGAGTGTAACGGCCTGGGGCAAGCGCGTTACACAAACCTGACGCACCGGGGCGGGCGCGTCAGGGGAACCGACTCACCCAAAACGCTAGACGACAAAACAGGCGTGACGCATCACCCCGGACGCGTCAGAGAGCTGTGACGCACCTCCCCTAGGCCGTCACACTCCCAAAATTATGAAGAACTAAAAACGCCCAAACGCTGTGACGGTCTGTCGTAGGGCTGTCAGAGACATGTGACGGTCTCTGAAACGACCGCTACACCGGTCACGGCGGGAAAACAGTGAAAACGCCAAATCAGGCCGTTCCATGCCCCATTCACGCCGAAGCGTAGGGGAAACAAACCTAGACGACGAATAGCAACTCTAGGAGGCTCAAAAGTTCACATGCATGCCCTAAAACGAGAGATCGGGGCGATTTAGACAAATTGACCCTAAATGGGTCACCGAGGTTCCCGGACTCCTACCGGCCTCGAATGACAACCGATCGACACGAAACTTACGTGAATGGGATCCAAACATCCCAATGGTCTGTTTGACACTAACCACATCACAAATGGTTGCCATTTTCCGGCGAACCCTGAAAACCTCAAAAACTACGGTTTTCACTAAACCGGCCCGATCTCCCCCGATCGAGCACCAAACAACGCACAGAAGCAGGGAAAACGTGCAGAAGGAAGTGGCGATCCGTCTCCCTACCTTCACCGAAGAAATCGTGCCCCGAATGGACTAAACCACGCCGAAAACCACCGAATCACGAATGACGCCCTCTCGGAATCCACTGAGGGATCGCGCCAGCCACGCTCCATCCCCTGCTCCTTCACGCGAACCGATCACTCGAGCACGTCCACGCCTCAACCAGCTCCGCAATGGTGCGTGCCCCGCGTCGAACGGACCAGAGACGGGAGAGAACGGAGTGAGATAGCGTGAAGTTGAAAATGAGCAGGAGTGATAGTGGAGTTGAATTTATAGAAAGAAATTAGGAAATTTTCCTAATTTCTGAAAAATCCAATTTTTGGCCCGGTCTCAGAAAAATACGTAAAAATAGTCAAAACGACCGGCTCGACGAGTACATCGTCGCTGTAGCATCCACGAGTCGATGAATTGAGAAATAAATTCACCGTAGGGTTCCGTAACTAGTACGAGAGAAAGACCCACACGGATCGTAAACTCGACTCGGAAGCCACAAAAGTGAACCGAAACTCACCGAAAAGGATCCGAAAGACCCAATAAAGATCCAACCAGACCCATTAAGTATCCAACAAAGATCCGGGACATTACATCCTCCCCTCCTTTAAGAAATTTCATCCTCGAAATTCAAGGACTAGCAAGGGTAAGCAGGGAAGAACAACCCGACAATACAACCACAAAACGACCTAATGCCAGCTGAAGACTGTACTGGACTTAGCGACTCTGGACACTGTATATCTGAGATTCCGAAGTACTTCACACAACAACGCTCTGATACCAACTGTGGCGACCCGGATCCCGGATACCAGGTATACCCGGTAGGACTGCCGAATACACGTGGTACCACTTGGAACCCACGAGGCCTCCCAAGAGCGGTAAAACTCTGAAGGGAAAAAGGATTGTCGTGTACTACATTGAACTGACAGATATAACAGTAAGTAATTAAATTTTGTTGTAACGGGCTGCTAAAGTAGCAGAAATAAAATTACTTTTTAATTAAAAGATTATAATGAACAATTAAATACCCAGAGTCAAGTCCAAAGGAAAGACAGCCAGTCTACTAAGTGCAGTCGACAGAAAAGAAAGACGTACCAAAAAGTCGGGGGAAGCCCGACGGAGGTACCAGTTGGCAGCTACGACACGACTCCAGGACCCGCGGAAGCAGAACGAACACATCACCCCACCTGAAAAGCAGGGGTGAGCCTCGTGTCACTGGCTCAGTAGGGGTCACGCAGATCCCCACTAAAAAATATGTAGTAACACGGAACAACAGGAACAGCAGCGAGAAACAACACTAGAAAGCTGCAAAAGAAAGGGAAGCAGGAGTAGGGAACAGGTAAGGACGAGGGGAATAACCCGAACAGGCAAGCAGGCTAGAAATGGACAGAGGAGTAGGGAGCAACGGGGAAAAGGGGAAAAACCACGCACCAACGCCCCACCCTACACCTACAACAGGCATGCAAAAGAAAGTATAGAAAAGACCTAGACATGCACAGACCTCGAGTACAACCACGGAAAGGCCAACACGGACAGGTCACAACACAGGAAGAGCACGGGAGTCGCACGCCATGCGACGAAAAACCCCCTCACCGGGAGAACGGCCAGATGCGTCCACTGACGTCTTACACTGCACCAGAACACCCACCACAAGTGTCCCGACCACCCGCCAAGCGCGACCAACACGGACAAGGCCGAGTCGCAGACCCACGTGGAAACATAGATACAAGTACTAGTCAGGGTCACGCCCGTCGACAAATGGTTGCCGTTTTCCGTTGACAGTAACTACATCACAAATGGTTGCCGTTTTTCCGGCGAACCCTGAAAACCCCAAAAACTACGATTTTCACTAAACCGGCCCGATCTCCCCCGATCGAACACCAAATAACGCACAGAAGCAGGGAAAACGTGCAGAAGGAAGTGGCGATCCGTCTCCCTACCTCCACCGAAGAAACCGTGCCCCGAATGGACTAAACCACGTCGAAAACCACCGAATCACGAACGACGCCCTCTCGGAATCCACCGAGGGATCGCGCCAGCCACGCTCCATCCGCTGCTCCTTCACGCGAACCGATCACTCGAGCACGTCCACGCCTCAACCAGGTCCGCAACGGTACGCATCCCGCGTTGAACGGACCAGAGACGGGAGAGAACAGAGTGAGATAGCGTGAAGTTGAAAATGAGCAGGAGAGATAGTGGAGTTGAATTTATAGAAAGAAATTAGGAAATTTTCCTAATTTCCAAAAAATCCGATTTTTGGCCCGGTCTCAGAAAAATACGTAAAAATAATCGAAACGACTGGCTCGACGAGTACATCGTCGTTGTAGCATCCACGAGTCGATGAATTGAGAAATAAACTACCGTAGGGTTCTGTAACTAGTACGAGAGAAAAACCCACACGGATCGTAAACTCAACTCGGAAGCCACAAAAGTGAACCGAAAGACCCAATAAAGATCCAACCAGACCCATTAAGGATCCAACAAAGATCCGGGACATTACAATGGCACTCACCCAAGGGACGCGGGACCACATCCTCCGACACGCACTTGCGGTTGAAGCCCCTACGACACTTCCAGACCTCCTCGCGCTAGTCCAGAAGCACGCGCACTACGGGGAGAACACCGCGGCCCTGCACCGTGCGACAGGGACTGACCAACCCGATCGAAAGAGAGCAGCCGACCAGCCACGAGAGGGTCGAGGTAAGCGGGAGCAATGCGACGGGGACCGCCGCGACCACTCCGACAAGGAAAGGGGTGGCTACCGCCATTACACGCCCCTCACGGCCCCGCCTGACCAGATCCTAATGGAGATCTGCGAGGAGCCATTCTTCAGATGGCCTTCACGATGAAGTCGGATCCTAACTCGCAGAACAAGGAGAAGTACTGCCACTTCCATCGAGACCACAGTCACGACACCGCCGACTGCATCAACTTGAATGATGCTATCGAGGATTTCATCCGCCGAGGATTCCTCGACAAGTTCCTCGCCAAAGCCGCAGAAAGATGATAGAAGACGCCTTCTCCGATCGACAATCGGCCCAATGGCAAGGAGATCATGATGATCTCTGAAGGGGGGGGGGGGGGCGGGGGGACCGCGCGAGCAGAAGGCGATGCTACGCGACGGCCATCAACACGGCGGACCAAGGCGATGGCACCCCAAGGGAACTTTCCCCATCGGGTCGTTCAGGAGACCCCATAGCCTTCTCCGAGGATGACCTGGAAGGCGTCACGACGCCTCATTCTGATGCTCTTGTAGTTTCTGCCACCATCAACTAGTGTACTGTACGACGCATCTTGGTGGATAATGGAAGTGGACCCGATGTTATTGCGTACGACTGTCTTGTACTCATGGGTGTGGACGTCTCTCGACTCGCGCCATTGCACACGCCACTGTACGGATTCTCTGGCAAGAATGTTCACCCAGAAGGGCGTATCTCACTCCCGATCACGTTCGGGACGGCACCAAAAGAGGTAACCATCCTCGCCGACTTTACTGTGGTTCGTGCAATAACAGGGTACAATGCCATCATCGACCGAGGGATCCTCGGCACGCTTCGGGGTGTCCCCTCTTCCTACCACCAGAAGCTTAAGTTCCCCACCCTCCGCGGGGTAGGGAAGATCCGATGTGATCAACGGGAGTCCAGAAGATGCTACCTTATCTCCACCCGTGATCGATGTCCCGAAGAAATGCCTCCAGAAAAGAAGCCGAGGACCGAAGATCCGAGTGCGAGCACGAGCGCGCCAACCGAGGATTTATACCTCATCTAGGTTGGGGACGACCCAAGCAGATCACTGAAGATCGGCGCTACCTTGGCCGAGCACGATAAACAAGCGTACGCGAACTTCCTCGCGGCCAACCAGGACGTGTTTGCTTGGTCCGAGGAGGAACTCCCCGGAATTCCTCCGGAGGTTATCACGCACCAAGTCAGGTTGGACCCCACCTGCCGCCCGGTACAGTAACGCCGGAGGCGCTGCAACCCATAGCGACAAGCCATCATCAAGGTGCAAGTGGGAGAGATATTAAGATCAGGGCTACTCCGACCGACCCAGTATCCGGATTGGGTAGCCAACGTAGTCCTGGTACCCAAAAGCAATGGGAAGTGACAGATGTGCATGGACTACACCGACCGTAACGAAGCCACGCCCAAAGACAGCTTCCCCATGCCACGGATCGACCAGCTGGTCGACGCTACGGTCAGACACGAGATGCTGAGCTTCCTCGATGCCTATTCTAGGTACCACTAGATCAGCATGCACCGGCCCGACCAAGACAAAATGGCGGTCGTCACCGACCACGGCCTATACTGCTACACTCGCATCCCGTTCGGGCTGAATAACGCTAGAGCTACATATCAACGCTTAGTCAACCACATGTTTGACTCGCAGATCGGCCGCAACATGGAGGTCTACATCGACGACATGCTCGTGAAAAGCCTCCAAGCAGCCGAACACTTGCGCGACTTGGCAGAGACCTTCATCATGCTCAGAGAGTACAACATGAAACTCAACCCTGCTAAATGTGCATTCGGGGTACGATCAGGAAAATTCTAGGTTTCCTCGTCACCCACCGAGGAATCGAAGCCAACCCCGATCAGATCAGAGCAGTGTTAGAGATGGAGCGGCCAAAACGGGTGAGGGACGTACAGTGCCTCACTGGGCGCGTCGCTGCTCTGGCTCAGTTTTTATCCCGACCCGTCGAGCGATGTCTGCCCTTCTTCTGACTGATCAAGTAAGCCAACCTGGCGTCGGAAAAGAATGGATGGATCGACTGGGACCAGGAGTGCGAGCATGCGTTCGAAGAATTGAAGCGCTACCTTACGACACCCCCTGTCCTCGCCAAGTCCCAAAGGAGAGAGCAATTGCTCCTGTACCAATCCGTGACGCCCAGCACCATGAGTGCTGTGTTCGCACGGGAGGAGACAGGAGTCATGAAGCCCGTCTACTATGTTAGCCGAGCACTACAAGGATCGGAGTTCCGGTACTCGCAGACTGAAAAGCTCACCCTCGCACAGATCACGGCCGCTCGCAAGCTGCGACCATACTTCCTAGCTCACCCGATCGTCATCCTCACCGATCAGCCCCTCCGACAAATCCTTCAGAACCCTAATGCATCCGGGAGACTGGTCAAGTGGGCCATTGAGCTAGGGAAATTCGACATCAAGTTCTGACCGAGAATAGCAATCAAGGCCCAAGGTCTCGCGGACTTTGACGCCGAGTGCACCCTACCCGCCGAGGACTCACCCGAGCAGTCCTCGGGGCCCACCTGGGAGCTATACGTCGATGGATCTTCCTGCGTTGCGGGTAGCGGTGCAGGGTTGGTCTTACTCTCACCGGAAGGAGTGGAACTACAGTATGCCCTGTAGTTTAACTTCCCGACCACGAACAATGTGGCCGAATATGAGGCACTCCTCTCCGGGCTACGCATGGCAAAGCACTTGGGAGTGACAAGTGTATGGGCGTACAGCGACTCCATGCTCATCACCAACCAAGTCAGGGGGGAGTTCGAACCCCGTGACCCCTCCATGATGAAGTATTTAGAGAAGGCCAAGGCCGTGGCGAATGAATTCGCCCATTTTGAAGTGGTCCACATCCCACGCGAAGAGAACGTCCGAGCAGACGCTCTCTCCCGCCTAGCGTCAGCTACCGCCGTCTCCAGTTCAAGGTCAGTCCTGATCGAGGAATTATCAACACCGAGCATAGATGATCCAGCGCTCTAGGTAAATGTCATCGACTACGAGCCTTCTTGGATGGATCCTCTACTCGATTTCCTCCTCCGACAACAGCTCCCGAGCGACCACGCCGAGGCATGACGCACGCGGGCAAGAGCGGCCCACTTCACCATGGTGGACGGTCGGCTGTATCGCCGGTCCCTCTCAGCTCCTCTACTTAAATGCCTCTTCCCCATGGACGCCAACCAGGCCATCCAAGAAGTCCATGAAGGACTCTGCGGAAGCCATGTGGGAGGACAAGCACTCGCAAGGACGCTGGTCCGACATGGGTATTGGTGGCCCACCCTGCAGCAAGACTGTATCAACTATGTTCGAAGGTGCCCTCAATGCCAGAAGTATTCCCACCTGCACCACCAGCCATCGACGCAGCTCCACGCCTTGACGGAGCCTCGCCCGTTCGCTCGGTGGGGGATTGACATACTGGGACCCTTCCCTGAAGCACAAGGGAGGAAGAAGTTCCTCATAGTCGCCATCGATTACTTCACCAAGTAGATCGAAGCATAACCATTGGGGAAGATAACAAGTGAAGTAGCCTAAAAATTCGTGCTGCGGAGCATCATTTGCCTATTTGGGATCCCACGGGTTCTCACTACCGACAACGGCAGACAGTTCGCGAGCACTACCTTTTAAGAGAAGTGCTCGGAGTTGGGAATCTGGAACCATTATACCTCGGTGTGCCACCCCCAAGCCAATGGACTGGTGGAAAATGCCAATCGAACTCTGCTACACGGCATCAAGACTCACCTAGACCAAGCGGGCGACTCATAGATCGATTCAACCCCCAGTATTCTATGGGCCCACCGGACCACCGCTAGAGCCGCCACCGGGGAGACGCCTTTTCATCTCGCCTACGGAGCTGAGGCAGTGGTCCCGGTGGAGATATCTAACCCCTCATTACGAGTGGGACATTTCGATGAGGCCAGGAACAACCAGGCAATGCGAGAAAACCTGGACTTGCTCGAAGAAGGAAGAGCCAACGCCCAAGTGAAACTCGTGGAATGTCAGCAGAAGCTGGCCCAATACTACAACGCCCGGGTTAAAGAGCGACACTTCTTCCCCGGAGATCTGGTTCTACGGCGAGCAAGCGTGGCTGACCCACGGGGAGCCGCAGGTAAACTCGCACCAAACTGGGAAGGCCCATATCGGGTAGCAGAAGCACTAGGCAAAGGAGCATACATGTAATGCCCCGAATTTTTCGGATATTTTTCGGATCATTTTTGTGGGTCTCAGAGTGTATTTTGCGCTTTACACGTGTTTTTCCCTGATGTGCATTCGAAACTCTTTGCAGGGTAAACCGTGGCGTTCTCCGACTCTGGGACAGTTCCTACGCGTTGTACTCTTCGTGAGGATCGCCGAGATATTTTTTTGTAATTTTTTGAATTTCTAAATTTTTGGGTTTTTCTATATATATTAACCCTTTCTCTGTCTCCCCTCTCATTTCCCACTTCCCTCCCTCTCTCTTCTCTCACGCTCTCTTTCTCCCCTCTCTTCACCGGCGGCCGACGGAGCGAGGCAGGGGCGAGGTGGAGGTGGCGCCGGCGAGGATGCGAGCGAGGACGGGCGAGGATCAAGGCGGTGGAGACCCGTGGAAGCTCGGGGGCGCGATCGCGAGCCGGCGAGGGTTTTGCGGCATTTTCTTCGTGGATCGGCATCAACGAAGCGTCGTTTCTTCGGTGGAGGTAGGGAGATGGACCCCCAGCTCGTGCATTCCCTTTCCCGCGAGTTTTGTAGGCCGTGGTGAGCCGAACGGGCGTATTTGAGATTTTTGAGAAAAATTCATGTTTTCGGGCTCGTGGGCCGATCTACCGTTTCATCGTATTTTTGGCCGATCCGAGACCAAAGATGCATGCTAGGGGCTATTTGGGGGCTTCCCCCTCTCCCGTGGAGGTATGGTGGAGTGGGACAATTTTTGGGTCGTTTTTCGCCATACCGTTCTCGGGACGGTGTGACGGTCCTTCCAGTGACCGTCACAGGTCGTGACGCACCAGGGTGGGTGTGTTATGTGCTGTGACGCCCCAAGAAGGGTGCGTCACAGGGTCCTATTTTGTCGGGAGGGCGTCGATCACCCTGGCGGTCTTACGATAAACCGCCAGAGAGTGACGTGCCTGGGTTCGACCGCTACGCCCATTTTCATGTTTTCGGCCTCATCAGCTTACATTCAAATGAATTCATCCACATACATCGAAATATAGATTAACAATTTAATAAGTCATTTACTATATAACCAAAATTTCACACATATTTTTTTTCTAACCGACATAACTACCTAAGATAATACTCGTAATAACTCCAAGCCTCGATCAGTCTACTGCGAGATCACTCCTCGCTTTCTTCTACCGTTTCTCCTGAAATTGTTCAACGGTGTGAGTCTACGAATAGACCCAGTAAGAGACTAACATAGTCCCCAATCATAACATGTATAAACACATCCAAAGTGATTTACGATATTTTATTTCATAATTTATTCTTAGGCATAATTTCAATTAGATAACACATGAGGTTAATATATTTAACACAATCTCAATTTTTATGATCATAAGTCATGCTATTAACATTTTACAAATACAACATGTACATTAAAACTTTATTCTATTAATAACAAAGTAAATGATAATTCATCATTTGTAAATATAAACAATTACAGTGTAATAACAGTAACATGCAATAGCAATTCAGTAGGCAGTAATATTAATTTCACTATCGGTTTAATGAGCGGTAACAGTAGACAGTAACAGTCATTCCAATATCGATTCAGTGAACAATAATAACAATTTCATATCAATTCAATGAGCAGTAATAGTCGTATTAAAAATGATTCAGTAGGCAACAACATTCGTTCAATTTTAATTCAGTGAGCAGTAATAGTCATTTTAATAATGACTCAATGAATAGTAACAGTAATTTCAATTTCAGTTCAGTGGGCAGTAGTAGTTATTTCAATAATGACTCGGTAAGCAGTAATAGTCATTTGAATAATGACTCAGTAAACAGTAACAGTCATTTCAATTTCAGTTCAGTAAATGGTAGTTTCAATTTCAATTCAGTAATTAATAATAGTGATATAACTGGCCAGACACAGTGCCCAAACCACTCATAGAAGGAGAATCAGTCGGTACTCGATCACCTAGATAAATAGTGATGAGCCTTGATTACTATGCAGAACCGGGAGAAGTCCTCTCCACCTTAACCAGTGGCACTTGTCAACCTCCAGGATTTCATCCCCGTTACCCTCGGGGCCAATACAGTGTGAACCTCCCCATATGGGCATTTCTATGATTTTGGTTCCAATCTCCCCCTATGGTGTCAGTGTCCATTTGACAGTAATAACAGTGCGGTATATATATATATATATATATATATATATATATATATATATATATATCATATCCAATAGACACATGCCACTCAAAAATCATGCTGTGGATATTAAGTATGAAATATGTCATTTCTGATTTTTTTTATTTCTGAAGTTCTCAACTTATTCAAATATAATGACACACACACACGCGCGCGCGCACACACACACACACACAAATATATATATATTTACAGATATCATAATGCAGTGAAATTTCAGAAAATCAATACATTTATAGGAATGATCATAACAGAAATTTTTCATCATTTTTCAGACAGTATATATAATTTTTCAAGATTATTTATTCTCCATTTATACATCAAAAATTTATAATTATGTTCTCAAAACTCAGAGTCCATTGAAATTTCATAAAAATAACACATTTATAAAAATGATCAATGCAGAGAATTTTCATCACTTTTCAGTCAGTAATTATAATTTTTTAAGAATTATTTATACTCTAACATGAATCATAAATTGACTAAATTTATCTACCATGTTCTGAAGATCATTAAATTTTTACTGCATATCACATTTACATGTATCATTACACAGAAAATTTGTCATAAATTTTCATGTAGTAATTTAAATTTTCTTAGAATTACATGTATTTCAACATATATCATAAATTGACTAAATTTAGTTACTATGGTCTGAAATTCATCAAATTTTTACTGCATATCACATTTACATGTAAAAGTACACATAAAATTTTTCATAAATTTTCATGCATGATTTGAATTTTTCCAGAATTATAAAAATTTTCATATGGAAAATTAACTAAATTTATCTACAACACTCTAAAAAGCACCATAATTTGTCAAACCATCATTCATAACAGAAATATAATTTTTAAAATTTTTCATTATTTTTCACATTGCATTACTAATTTTCACACTATATTACTATTTTTCACACTAAGTAAGAAAAGTATAACATGCATAATAAATTAACTAAATATATCCAAAATGATCAGATAATTTACAAAAATTTACTGAACGTTGTTCCAGACAGAAGTATAATATATAAAATTTCTCTTCATTTTTCATTCAGTATGTCTAATTTCTAAAATTTTATATCAATTTCTAAAATTTACAATAATTTACAATGATAACTTTTAAATAGATAAAATTATCCAGAATACTTACAATGACAAAAATATAGTGGGAATTAACTTATAAATATCATATGTCAGTTCTGTAATTTTCTCAGAATTGTTCACAGAATATTTATATTTATTTAATTTTTTAATTATTTACTTAAACATTGATAATTATACCAATAAAGATTCTGTTATCAGACTCAGATGAAATTTTCAAAACCTAATATTAACATACATTTTAATCTTATGGTAAAGTTTCAAGAATTTTCATGTAGTATTTCTATTTATACCATAAGTTTATACCTCTAATAAAATATCAAAAATTATGTAATATCACTTACAGATATCAATAATTATTGATATTTTCAAAATACAACAAACTCAACGTAAGAACCTTTCTGTAAAATTATAAGATTTTTGTGAACATGATCTCCAATTTCTGTAATTTGTATATGATTATTTATATATTTTATCATGTATAAAAATTTATTAAAATAAATACCATGATCCAGAAATCATGAAAATTTTTCTACAGATGGGATTCACATTAAGATGCATTCCTACAATTTTTGATGATTTAATATCTTCATTTTAATATTTTAGTATAATGGAACACCTTTAAAATAATATAAAAATATTTGTAAACATAAAACAAAATTGAATCAGACATAAAAATTTTTAAAGAGGACTTAGAACATTAGATCTCATGATTTTGGAAACTTTCTCATTTTATCATACAACGTTGCTAATTTTAAGACATTAACCACTTAATTATATCATTAATCACATACTTTAACTTAATGATATCAAGAAAATTCGACTACTCTATGATCAACCATGATGAATTAAGGATCTCTGGATTTAACTATATCTAAAGATATTAATTACATACCCTAAATTATTTTAAATATGCTAATCCATGCTAATTAAGGGAATAAGAGCTTAATCACTTACCTTAATGATGCTTAAATCTCTTCTTAATAACCCTGCTATCCTCCTCCTTCTTCTCTTCATGTAACCAGCTTCTAAGAGAAGCAAATGAGCCTCTCTATCCCTCTATTTATAGGATTTTTAACCTAATCAATCTTAACCCTTCATTAAATCAAGGGTGGAGATTAAATCAATTATTTAATGTTATTTAATTAAAATTTTGACTTTCAACCCTCACCAACCCATTCACCTAACTTCTTTTGACTATCCCATATTTTTTTTATTTTTTATTTATATAGATGGCACAAGGGATTTGACTAAATGAAACAAAAGGATTAAACTAATTAGGAAAAGTCTAATAAACATTAAAAAGGAATTTTTTAAAAAGAACCAAATGGCCGAAAGGAGGGGGGGCAGCACGGTGTGCCCACCCACGCGCCCACGCGGGCACGCGTGGGCGGCTGTGGCCGTCCGCGCCACAGCCCACGTCGCAAATTTTTTTTATATATTGAAACGCCGCAAAGCGGCGAACGGAGGGGGGGGGGTGGGGGGTCGCGGGCCAGCACGGCGCACAGTAACATGCAATAGCAATTCAGTAGTCAGTAATACTAATTTCACTATCGGTTTAATGAGCGGTAATAGTAGGCAGTAACAGTCATTCCAATATCGATTCAGTGAATAGTAATAACAGTTTTCATATCAATTCAATGAGCAGTAATAGTCGTATTAAAAATGATTCTGTAGGTAATAACAGTCGTTCAATTTCAGTTCAGTGAGCAGTAATAGTCATTTTAATAATGACTCCGTGAACAGTAACAGTAATTTCAATTTCAGTTCAGTGGGCAGTAGTAGTTATTTCAATAATGACTCGGTAAGCAATAATAGTCATTTGAATAATGACTCAGTAAACAGTAACAGTCATTTCAATTTTAGTTCAGTTCAGTAAATAGTAGTTTCAATTTCAATTCAGTAACTAATAACAGTGATATAACTAGTCAGACACAGTGCCCAAACCACTCATAGAAGGACAGTCACTCGGTACTCGATCACCTAGGTAAATAGTGATGAGTCTTGGTTACTGCGCAGAACCGGGAGAAGTCCTCTCCACCTTAACCAGTGGTACTTGTCCACCTCCAGGATTTCATCCCCGTTACCCTCGGGGCCAGTACAGTGTGAATCTCCCCATAGGGGTATTTCTATGACTTGGTTCCAGTCTCCCTCTATGGTGGCAGTGTCCATTTGGCAGTAATAACAGTGCGGTAAATATGTATATATATATCCCATATCCAATGGACAGATGCCACTCAAAAATCATGCTGTAGACACTAAGTATGAAATATCCTATTTCTGAAATTTTTTTTTTATTTCTGAAGTTCTCAACGTATTCAAATATAATGACATATATATATATATATCAAAAAAAATTTATTCTATTTATAGATATCATAATGCATTAAAATTTCAAGAAATCAATACATTTACAAGAATGATCAAAACAGAAATTTGTCATCATTTTTCAGACATTATATATAATTTTTCAAGATTATTTATTCTCCATTTATACATCAAAAATTTATAATTATGTTCTCAAAACTCAGAGTCCATTTAAATTTCATAAAAATAACACGTTTATAGAAATGATCAATGTAGAGAATTTTCATCACTTTTCAGTCAGTAATTATAATTTTTCTAGAATTGCTTATACTCCAACATGAATCATAAATTGACTAAATTTATCTACCATGTTTTGGAGATCATTAAATTTTTACTGCATATCAAATTTACATGTATCATTACACAGAAAAGTTTAAATAAATTTTCATGCAGTAATTTAAATTTTCCAAGAATTACATTCATTTCAACATATATCATAAATTGACTAAATTTAGTTACTATGGTCTGAAATTCATCACATTTTTACTGCATATCAAATTTACATGTAACATTACACATAAAATTTTTCATAAATTTTCATGTAGGAATTTAAATTTTTCTAGAATTGTATAAATTTTCCTATGCATGGAAAATTAACTAAATTTATTCACAACACTCTAAAAATCACTATAATTTGTCAATCCATCATTAATAACAGAAATATCATTTTTAAAACTTTTCATTATTTTTCACAATGCATTACTATTTTTCACATTGTATTATTATTTTTCACACTAAGTAAGAAAAATATATCATGCATAATAAATCAACTAAATATATCCAAAATGATCAGATAATTTTTAAAAATTTACTGAACGTTGTTCCAGAAAGAAGTATCATATATAAAATTTTTCATTATTTTTCATTCAGTATGTCTAATTTCTAAAATTTTATATCAGTTTCTAAAATTTATAATAATTTACAATGATAACTTTTAAATAGATAAAATTATCCAGAATACTTACAATGACTAAACTATACTGAGAATTAACTTAAGAATATCATATTTCAGTCCTGTAATTTTCTAAGGATTTGTTTACAGAATATTTATATTTATTTTATTTTCTAATTATTTACTTAAACATTGATAATTATACCGGCAAAGATTCTGTTATCAGACTAAGATGAAATTTTCATCACTTAGTTTTAACATGCATTTTAGTCTTATGATAAAGTTTCAAGAATTTCATATAGTATTTCTATTTATCCCATAATTTTATACCTCTAATAAAATATCAAAAATTATGTAATATCACTTACAGACATCAATAATTATTGATATTTTTTGTATATAACAAACTTAACGTAATAACCTTTCTGTGAAATTATAAGATTTTTGTGAACATGATCTCTTATTTCTGTAATTTATATATAATTATTTGTATATTTTATCATGTATGAAAATTCATTAAAATAAATACCATGATCTAGAAATCATGAAAATTTTTATACACATGGGATTCACAGTAAGATGCATTTTTAAACTTTTTGGTGATTTAATATCATCCTTTTAATATTTTAGTATAATCGAACATCTTTAAAATAATATTAAAATATTCGTAAACATAAAAATAAATTGAATCAGACATGAAAATTTTTACAGATGGCTTAGAACATTAGATCTCATAAATCTGAAAAGCTTCTCAATTTATCATACACCATTGCTAATTTTAAGATATTAATCACTTAATTATAATATTAATCACATACTTTAACTTAATGATGTCATGGAAATTCGACTACTCTATGATCAACCATGATGAAATAAAGATCTTTAGATTTAACTATATCTAAATATGTTAATTACATATCCTAAATCATTTTAAATATGATAATCCATACTAATTAAGGGAATAAGAGCTTAATCACTTACCTTAATGACGATTAAACCTCTCCTTAATAATCATACTATCCTCCTCATTCTTCTCTTCACGTAACCAGCTTCCAAGAGGAGCAAATGAGCCTCTCTACCACTCTATTTATAGAGTTTTTAGCCCAATCAATCTTAACCCTTCATTAAATCAAGGGTGGAGATTAACTCAATTATTTAATGTTAATTAAAATTTTGACTTTCAACCCTCACCGACCCATTCACTTAACTTCTTTTGACTATCCCATATTTTTTAATTTTTTATTTATATAGATGGCACATGGGATTTGACTAAATGAAATAAAAGGATTAAACTAATGAGGAAAAGTCTAATAAACATAAAAAAAATTTAAAAAACAAATGGCCGAAAGGAGGGGTGGTGGCGCGGTGCGCCCGCCCACGTGCCCACGCGGGCGCTCGTGGGCGGCCGCGGCTGTCCGCGTCGCTGCCGACGTCGCAAATTTTTTTTTATATTGAAACACCGTAAAGCGGCGAACGGAGGGGGGGTGGGGGGTCGCACGCCAGGGCGCGTGCGCGCGTGGCGACGGCCAGTTTTTTTATTTTTTTAATTTTTTTTATATTTTAACCTTCTTCTTTTCTTATTTACGTTTTTGACCCTTTTGTAAACCTTTTTTTTTGTTCTTTAACACTTAGCCCTTCTTTCAATATATATATATATATATATATATACCTTTATTTTTTTCCATCTTATCTTTTAAATACCTTTTAATTTATTTTTTTACCTTTGATTTTTTTTTTCTTTCTTCTCTTTCTTTTAACTTTTAAACCTTATTTTTCTTTCTCCATTAACATTTAAATATCTTTCTTTCCATTATAATTAATTTCTTTACCATGAATTAAATACGTTTAAAGAGACTAATAATTTTTAAAGAGACTAATAATTTAAATATTTAGATATAATTAACTTTTCTTATTAAATAAATTAAATACTAAACTACAAATTTGTAGGGCATTACACCCTCCACTAGTCGTAGCTTGCTTACACGTTTACTGGTCCCAACAGGGAGTGGTGGAGAGGCTGCCATGAGGACGGTTTTAGACTGGTTTCCGTCGGGCCCTGCGTCTAGTAGCCAGAGTCTGGCTGAGGGGAAAACCGGTAAGAGGTCCAGACCAGGGACGCACCGTCTGTGCGTGCACACGTGGTTGGGGACGGTTGGACACACGCTGACGGGCGTGACCCCAGCTAGTCAGTTATTTTGTGGTTACTTGTACGGTGTCCTTGCCTCCGCCGGGGGCTATCGTGTCAGGCCGACACCTGAGGCGCGGACTAAGATGTCAGTAGACGCATCCGATCTTGCTTCTAGTGTCAGGTACTCCTGTCGAGTCGGGAGTGACAGACTGTCAGTCTATGTGACTTCGGCCTTCGGGTTTTTGGTCGTGTTGACCGTCGAGTTCCGGTTGTTTCACCGTGGCGCTTGTGTCGATTTTTGTGCCGTGAGACTAGTGCTAGTAGCTTTACCGAGGTTGCGTCTTGTTGGTGCGCTGTCCACGACCGGGTGGTCGGGGTTGCACCTTGGACAACGTGTCCAGGTTGGCCGTGTCCTGGGAGACAAGCCTCTACGACGTGGTTGCCGTGAGTTTTTACTTCGGTAAGTGGTACTAGTGTGGTTCGTTAGCCCCCGACCGTGAGATCGGGGTGTGTTTTCTGGTACAGTAGGAGTAGCTGTAGTGCCGAGTTTTTGGACCGGTCACCGGTTCGCTGTTCCTGCTATCGTTATAGCTTTCCTTTCCGGTACCGCCGTTGTTTCCGGTTGGGGTTCCGTGGGATCCCTGTTGAGTCTCTATTTTGGAGACACATTCCCTGCTTTTCATGTGTGGCGGTTCTTTCTCGAGGTTCGAGGGTGCTGTTCGGAGGTTCTCAGTTGCCAGCTCGTCGGGCCGAGTGTTCACTCGGCATGTGGTATGTTTTTACTACTTTAGACTGTACTTTCTGTTGGACTGGACTCTGTTGTAGTTATTTATTTATTTCTATTAATTATTGAATTGTCATGCCTTATTTCTTATTTCTTTGTACCTCCACACTCCTTTTAGTCCTTCCGAGCCCTCCCGGCTCGTGGGCGACGATTCGAGTCTCGGGTTATCGGGCCTTCCCGGTATCCGGATTCTCGGGTCGTTACTGCTGGTATCAGAGCAGTGGTTATGGACGTACATAGGAATTTGAAATATTACAGTGATCAGAGTCTATACGGTCCAGTACAGTCTGCAGCTGGCTTAGGGTTTTGTGTTCGCTTTCCGCCTAGTTTCTCGCTTGAGAGCTTGAGTGCGCTGTGCGGCGCTGTGAAGGTTGTTGCTGTCCGCGGCTTTCATGCCAGCATGGGGTCTAAGGATCGAGGTCGAGAGACTTCTCTCTCATCGGTGGTGGCCCTAGTTATGCGGCGTTGGGCAGAGGTTGCTGGCAGGCGTGACCTCGCGGTGCTGCGTTCGAGGAATCTGCAACGTGGTCAGGTGGCTGGAGAGGATTGTTCGTGATTAAGTGGCCGTGAGCGTGCTCTAAGGGAGCTGCTGTCAGTTTTGGCCACTCCAGCTTGAGATTTATCTAGCCCCTCAGGTGTTAAGGTCGTGGTTTGAGGTGGCAGAGCGGGTGTTATGATCGAGAAGCGTGCTCGGGTGAGCAGAGGATCTTCTCGGTGAGCTGCTGTTTCATCGAGCCTGATGTTCTTGTCGTGCTTTGTAACGTCAGAAATGACGTGTTGGTTCCGATTATTCTTGCGGATTTTGAGGCAGGATTGGGCTGTGGTGTTCTAGTAAGTCTTGCTCCTGCGCTCTTGTGTGCGAATGGGTTGTGTTCGCCCTGGATTTGATTTTAGTTGTGGAGCTTCCGCGATAGTTTCGGGACTCGAGGGTGAGCGTCGACAGGTGTCGATTATGGCTCGTGTTGCGGCTCTTGGCGTGGTGTGTTGCAGTTCGAGGAATTACAGTGGTGGTGCATCGGTAGATGCTGTGATTGTGGTCCGACGGGACACTCATCGAGTGTGTCGGAGGCGCTGACTTGACGAGATAATGGTTTTTTCGGTGTTGGAAGGTGTTGTCCTCAGCATGCGCGAGGTTTGAGGTCAGGTCGAGCGTGGAGACTCTTCCGTTGGTCAGAGGTGTGTCGGTTTCTCCTTTGGTTGAAGAGATTACATTTGGCCAAGATTTTTCATCTTGCATTATGTGTTCTGATTGATTGGCCTCTGTGTGCCATGAGATCCGTGCGAGACGTGTTCCGTGTTTTGACAATGTGGCTGCCTGTGAGAAGTCGTGCCCAATTCCCCTGATTGTGTGAGGGTGCTGGCGCTGTTCCGGAAGGACGAGTGCTGGTCGGGCATGTAAGGTTTCGCACAGCACCTACGGGCGACGCAGCGGATAACAAAAATTCTTTTGCCCGATCCCGGTGTTATGGAAAGCTTAATCTGTGCTCTAATCGGTGTTTCTAAGACCCTAATCACGGGTTGCGTGTTTCACCTTGCGCGGAACGACGCTGTCCCTAAGCCCGATGCAGAGAAACCGAGCCGCACAACAGTACGGCCTCTAGAGACGATCCACACGGACCCTTGCGCAGCGACGGTACCTCCCCGGCATGACCTTCCCCAGCTCTATCACCTTCTGGAGAGAGAGAGAGCAAGAGGGAGAAAGGGGGAGGCTAATCCTCCTCTCTTAACCCTTAATGCTTGGTTAAGCTAAGAGAGGTTGGAAGAGTTCGAGAGTTCAAATGAACTCACGTAGGTGCCATATGTATAAGATTTGGACCCTTTTCTAAAGACCTCCAAAGGACCAAAATTGTATATATGACCTTTCCATTATTATACATATGTATTAAGTCCCATTTACACTCCTTTCCAAAAGAAATTAAATAGAAATAATACATACATTTGTATAATAATTATCCGTCACCCAAGAATCCATTGTGTGTGATCCTCTAGGCCCATAGTCACTCTAGTTTAAGGCCCATTAACTTCTAATTCCCAATTAGAAGTAAATTAAACATATTATTCGCTTCTACAAGAGCCGAATAATAGTTTAATTCATTCCGAACCTTCGATCACGTTGGGTCAAGCAAATCCGCGTGATCCTAGAGGACGCCGGGTTTAAACCAGCCTGTCTGGTACCTGTAAGTCCACAATTACCGCATCGATATAATCCCTCGCTCCTTCTATGAGTCTGGTACGATCGAGGGTACGGTATCTGTCAAACCCCATGATCGTGCCATTTGACTATGACCTCCTTAAAGTGTATGACGTCCGTCCTAAACGAACTCATACGACCCTGGCCAGAGATTTAACGGAGCGTCAATGTCATGACCCATTAACTGTCTGATATATACCCGACAGTGAGCGATCCCCTCTTGACCATTGATGATCTTCACACGTATCCTGGAGTGGTTAATGACTCGGCAACTCATGACTTAAGGTTAAAGTCACTTAGCTAAGTAATTAAACCATTCCAGTCCTCGTGTAAGATCCGATCAATGTCTCAGGTCAAAGGACCAACGATGCTACTGTGACCGTTGGATCTTCAGTTGACATTAGGTATAATCAACCATCTAAAGATCCAATAGCGGATCAGTTCAGTGCACATCCTCCAAGGACATACACCTACACATATGTGTTGGTGCCCCGCACCAATGACCATGAGACTGGTCACTGACACATCATGTGTACTGGTTTAATAGGTAATCAAAGTCCCCGAGTGATTACCCTCCAACCAGGAATAGTTTAAGGTATGTGTTCATGTAAAGTAAGTCTCATGTTCGAGATCCAATCTCGAGCTGACTTTACAACCACATATCCTAGGGACAACGTAAAGTAACACAATCACATATTTACGCTCAAACACCACTTTATTAATGAACAAGATCGTATAACTATTGGGCCTACCCGACCCGAAAATGGCCTGTAGCACACCAACACTAACAGGGCGGTGTCCGCATTCTTGACTGTGCGCGCGTGGATCTGAGTGCGTAGCAGAAGCATGGTGGGCTCATAACCCACAGCTTCATGATCGTGGCATTGATTGCTACGGGCGAATTCCTGAGGTTGCGTTGAGCATCGGAGGATTGGTTCCTCGGTGTAAGACGTGTTGTTGCCGTGCCGTTGCTCGAGATATCGTGGTTCTTGGCACTAGCAGGATGGAATGTTGGGGAAAAATATTGGCAAGTGTGCCGCATGAGTACCATGTTCCTGTGATGAAAGCCGTGACAGGCGTCGGTGTTAGACCCGGATGGGGTTGTTGAGGATGTCGCCTGACGGAGGTCGAGGACGTGTTGGTCAGTGTCGGTGGCTTGGTGCCTGACTTGTGTTGCCAGTTGTGTCCTCGGATGAGATCGTGTTTTGAGGAAGTTATCTCTGACAGATTATGGGTTCCTGTTGGTAGCTGCGAGTGACTGGTAAGGCT
The DNA here is from genome assembly GCA_022559845.1 of Amorphophallus konjac. Classification (NCBI taxonomy): domain Eukaryota; kingdom Viridiplantae; phylum Streptophyta; class Magnoliopsida; order Alismatales; family Araceae; genus Amorphophallus; species Amorphophallus konjac. Next base: position 555,314,333 of record CM040121.1, on the reverse strand, counting down.
AGTCTCGTAGTCGACCAAGGTAAGATGTGCATTACACCCTCCACTAGTCGTAGCCGGCTTACACGTTTAGTGGTCCCACCAGGGAGTGGTGGAGAGGCTGCCCTGAGGACGGTTTTAGATTAGTTTCCGTCGGGCTCCGTGTCTAGCAGCCAGAGTCCGGCTGAGGGGAAAACCGGTCAGAGGGCCAGACCAGGGATGCACGGTCTGTGTGTGCACGCGTGGTTGGGGACGGTTAGACCCACGCTGACGGGCATGACCCCAGCTAGTCACTTATTTTCTGGTTACTTGTACGGTGTCCTTGCCTCTGCCGGGGACCATCGTGCCAGGCCGACACATGAGGCGCGGACTAAGACGTCAGTGGACGCATCCGGTCTTGCTTCTAGTGGGAGGTACTCCTGTCGAGTCGGGAGTGACAGACTGTCAGTCTATGTGACTTCGACCTTCGGGTTTTTGGTCGTGTTGATCATCGAGTTCCGGTTGTTTCACCATGGCGCGTGTGTCAGTTTTCGTGCCGTGAGACTGGTGCTAGTAGCTTTACCGAGGTTACGTCTTGTTGGTGCAGTGTCCGCGACCGGGTGGTAGGGGTTGCACCTTGGACAACGTGTCCAGGTTGGCCGTGTCCTGGGAGACAGGCCTCTACGGCGTGGTTGCCGTGAGTTTTTACTTTGGTAAGTGGTACTAGTGTGGTTCGGTAGCCCCCGACCGTGAGATCGGGATGTATTTTCTAGTACAGTAGGAGTAGCTGTAGTGCTGAGTTTTTGGACCGGCCACTGGTTCGCCGTTCCTGCTGTCGTTGTAGCTTTCCTTTCCGCTACCGCTATTGTTTCCGGTTGGGGTTCCGCGGGATCCCTGTTGAGTCTCTATTTTGGAGACTCATTCCCTGCTTTTCAGGTGTGGCGGTTCTTCCTCGAGGTTCGACGGTGCTATTCTGAGGTTCTCAGTTGCCAGCTCGCCGGGCCGAGTGTTCACTCGGCATGTCGTACGTTTTTACTTCTTTAGACTGTACTTTCTGTTGGACTGGACTCTTTTGTAGTTGTTTATTTATTTCTGTTAATTGTTGAATTATCCTTCCTTATTTCTTATTTCTTTGTACCCCCACACTCCTTTTAGCCCTTCTGAGCCCTCCCGGCTCGTGGGCGGCGGTTCAAGTCTCGGGTTATCGGGCCTTCTCGGTATTCGGATTCTCGGGTCGTTACAATACAGGCTAGTGATGCTGGGGGGAGAGTGGTACCCAGGACGTGGAACTCCGTCAACCGCAGGAAATACTTCCAGTGAAACGTCACCAGCCTTACTCCATTAAGGTAAGTTGCCCACAAACGAGAAGGTAACCTAAGGGTTCCCTGAAGGCGCGAGCACTACTCCCCCTGACAACGAGAAGAGGTAATATGAGGATTCTCTAGAGGCGCAAGTACTGCTCCCCTTGAAAATGAGAAGGTAACCTAAGGGTTCCCTAGAGGCGCGAGCACTGCTCCCCTTGAAAATGAGAAGGTAACATAAGGGTTCCCTAGAGGCACGAGCACTGCTCCCCTTGAAAATAAAGAGGTAATCTGAGGATTCCCAGGGAGGACGCGAACACTGAGGAGTACGAGCACGGAGGATCTCCCAGAAGAGCACGCAGAAGCACTCCAACAAATGGTACACAATAGTATTGGCTCAGAATAAAGAATTTATATTTCTTTAGTCAAAATACAAGTTGCCAGAAATTTGTAAAATACCATCACATGGGCCAAATACAAATACATGGAAAGACAAAACGTGCTCGACGATGACGACATATGACTCCAACAGCTCGCTTCCCGGGCATCATCCTCTGCCAACGATCATGCCGAATCTCCGAGTAGGCGCCAGGTACCCATTTTCGTTCTACGAGAGGGTACAGACGGAGAAGCCTCCTATGCCAGAGAAGAGGGACAAAGCCCCTGGGCCAACAAAGGGCTTCACTGGTAGAAGACCTGCACAAGAAAAACTAGGCCAGCGGCTCCAGCCACCCCTGCTTGGAGGAAGGCCAACGAGGTCCACCCGTTACAGGGAACAAGCCGACCTACACAAGCCAACGAGGGATAGCGGTACCACGAGGCCAACACATTCGGAAGGCCACTCCGGCGTACTGGCCATGTTTCCAAAATGGCGAACAAGGCCCCACTGCCCAGGCTGCCACCAGCGTCCACCATGAATGGAGAGGTTGTCTCGCCGCGGACAGCGTACGACAAGTCCCCATCAACGGAAGGTAGAGGCGTACTGGCCATGCATGCAAATCGGGGAGCCCACCGCCGTAGTCTAAATTGCATGGCCTCGTCTGCAAAGTGGAAGAAGGGAAAACAGCACCCTCCCTTCCTTACGTCCCTTCCTACCAGAAGATAGGAAGATGTTCCATCAACGGGGAGCATCTCACCAAGCACCAGGAAGAAGCAAACAACGGTTATGCAGCGGCAAGGCAGGCGACAAGAACAAGCTGAGAGGTAGAAAGCAGCAATACCCTGATACTTCTCATCCCTTCAAAGACGAAACTTATCCGACTCAGGGAGCAAGATCCCCCTATCAGCGTATAAGCGGTTAACCTTCTCCAAGGCCTCCCGCCAGCCATCCAGGTACCTGAGCCTGTACTGCTCGGAGACCGAGCCACCATCTTCAGGCGCAAGCCATGGTCGCCACGATACCAGCGTTGGGTTCCTCCGGAGGACCAACAGTTGACGACGAGCCTGCAGAAATTCGTCATCCGACGAAGTACCAGACTCTCCTAATGACATCCTCTAAGAAGGCTACCTACAAAGGTTCGCTAGTGCAGAGCTGATCGCTGGAACGCTGCGAAAGCCACCATTTATAGGGGGAGCAGAGTCCCCAAAAGTATGAGGACTCCTACCGCCTCAATCAAATCCTTAGAAATCGAAGCGACGGATCTTGAAAGTCGTGCCTTACCATGGTTATCTCGAGGACACCGCTTCGTATCCCCGGAAGATTTCATAACAGTGCAGAAGGGAGAAAGTACGCGGGAGAAACTTCGAGACTCGCTAAATAAAGGAAGCTTTCTTTCCATTCCAAAATGCAAGGTTTACAAAAAGGAGACTGCCACCTAGGCTGTAATGCCCCGGATCTTTGCTAGATCCTTAGTGGATCTTTGTCGGATCTCTCTTAGGTCTTTCAGATCCTTTTTGGAGAGTTTCGGATCGCTTTTGTAGCTCCCGAGTTGAGTTTTACGATCCGTGTGGGTTTTTCCCTCGTACTAATTACGGAACCCTACGGTGAGTTTATTTCTTAATTCATCGACTCGTGGATGCCGCAGTTGCGATGTACTGTTCGAGCCGATCGTTTCAACTATTTTTACGTATTTCTCTGAAGTAGTGCATTTTCGACGCATTTTACGGATTTTCAGAAACTAGAAAAATTTCTAATTTCTCCTTTTCAAACCCACCCCTCTCTCTCATCTCACTCACGCTCTCACTCTCTCTCTCTCTCCCGTTCTCTCTCGTTCTCTCACCCTCTCGGCTCCGACTACGAACGGAGGCGGCCGTGGGTGAGGTGACGACGTAGGGGAGCTGCTGAGGCGCGTGATGGAGCGAGGATCGGTGCGGTTTGGGCGTGATCCCGAATGGTGGATTCAAAGCCGACTGTTCGGTTCGCGATGTGGTTTTCGGCGTGGTTTAGTCGCTTCGGCGCTCGGGTTCTTCGGTGGAGGTAGGGAGATGGGCCGCCACTTCATCACGCACATTTTCCTTGCTTTAGTGCATATTTTGGCGCTCGATCGGGGGAGATCAGGCCGATTTAGTGAAAACCGTAGTTTTTGGGGGTTTTCAGGGTTCGTCGAAAAACGGCAACCATTTGCGGTGTGGTTAGTGTCAAAATGACCGCTGGGATGTCTGGATCCCATTCACCTCAGTTTCATGTCGATCGGTTGTCATTCGGGGCCGGTAGGAGTCCGGGAGCCCCGGTGACCCGTTTTGGGTCGATTCGTCGGAATCGCCCCGTTCTTGCGATTTAGCGCGTGCATGTGGGCTTTTTAGCCTCTAGACGTTATTTTTCATCGTTTAGCTTTGTATCCCTTGCGCTTCGGTGTGTATGGGGCGTGGAACGGGCTGATTCGGCGTTTCCACTGTTTCCCCGCCGTGGCCGGTGTAGCGGTCGTTTTAGAGACCGTCACAGTCTCTGACGGCCCTACGATAGACCGCCACAGGCTCTGGGAGTTTCAATTTTTGTGAGGCTGTGGGAGTGTGACGGTCCATCATTGGTGCGTCATAGCCCTCGGACGCATCCAGGTAGGTGCGTCACAGCCATTTCGTTTTCTTGAGGTTCTGGTCAGCCGGTTGCCCTGACGGCCCAGCCCTCATGCGTCACAGCCCTGTAACACGCCTTCCTTGGGCTGTTACATGCTATTTGATGGATTTGACCGTGTCAGTCAGTTCGTGTAGCGGTCGTTCCCCTGTGCGTCACAGCCTTGTAACGTGCCTGTCCTAGGTCGTTACACGCTGGATGGCCGAGTTGGGTGGCTGTGTCGGTTGGCTCTAACGGCCTTGCCCCCATGCGCGAGGGTGCTGTAACGCGTCCGTGCAGGACCGTTACATGCTATTCGACCAGTTTTTAAACTTGGGCATGTTGGCTCTGACGCACCTGTCCTGGTGCGTCAGGCTCGTGTAACGCGCCTGTGATGGTGCGTTACAGCCCTATTGTGGTCGTGATGGCCGTTGGGTGGTTCGGTGTTCGCCCGTGTGTTGGGCAGTCGTAGGTTTGTGTTCTAGGGCTTTGTTTGTGTGGTAGTGGTCTTCTGGATCGGTCGGGTTAGGTGACTGGGTGCGGTCTTTTCCCTGACTGCGACAGTTCCCTAACGACGCTATCTAGAACTGCCAATGCCCTTGCCTTTGGTTGCGTGGCGGCTGTTCCTTGACTGCTGGGTCTGCCTAGTGGTTGAATGACGGTCCGTTTTGCCAGAGCGTTGTTATTGCCGTTTTGGTTTCTGCTTGTCTTGGCTTAGTCTCGTGGTTTGCCTGTGACCCGTGGGTGTCTGTTGACGTCCTATGAGGGCAATAACCATGATGGGACAGCCAGGAGTGCTTGTGCTTGCTGCGTGTGGGTCTGTGCGTCGGTTGTTTGTGTCGGTGTTGTCTGGCTCCGGTCAACCGGGGGTTACCCAAGGGTTGACAGGTGGCTTCGTGTGTCTCGGCGGTTCTGTCCAGCTCGAGACATTGGTTCTGGATACCTCGAGGTGTTGTCCTACCTCGGTCTGTGTGTCCAGGTGTGCTGAGGGTTCTCAGTGTTTCCTCAGGTCTCCGTGCGTCGTTTTCTTGCCGAGTATGTCGTTTTCCTTGGCTTAGGGTTAGACCGATTGGCGGCTTGTGCCGTTGTTTGTGACGATCTTGCCTTCGAGTCGTCCGACTCAAGGATCGTTGCGCTGGTAGGTCTAGTTGCCTTGTCCTGAGTCGGTCGGCAGTTGTCTGTATTGCCATTGGTGCTTGGAAGTACGGGTGACAGTGTCTGTTTAACCTGTCTGTACTTCGGCACTTGTGTTTTGGGTCTCTGTGTTCGTGAGCCTCCAATTTCTGCTACCCTCGACTTTCAGTTGTCGACCCACCTCAGGAGTGGTGGGAGGGGTGTTCCCGTCAAACGGTTCCTAAGCTAGTTCCATGGGCTCTCGGCTCGGTTACCATAGCGTCCTACGGGGGGAGAATACTAGGTAGAGGCATGGCTTAGGCGAGAGCCAGTGTGTGCACATGTGGTTAGGGGCTTGTGGACGAGGCGCCTGCGGGCGTTCCCCTGACTAGTTACTCGAATTCGGTTGCTGTTCTGGTTTGGGTCCGGTCAGCGGGTACTGGAGTCTCCGCCTGTTTGGTTAGGCGTTGTTAGACTCGGTACGTGGAGCGCAACATAAGACGTCAGTGGACGCAGCTGGCTATGGAGAGGCACTCCCGTCACGTGACATGTGACTCTCGACGTTTCTGTGCGTCGCGACCTTCCCGGGTTAGCCTTTATGTGGCTGTACTCGAGGTCAGTGTTCTGTCGCCTCCGCGACGTTCTGGTCGTGCGTGGGGCAGTGTGCACGACGTCCTGGTTGTGTTGTCGATTGTCGGTCTAGGTTTTCCTAGGCCTTCTTGTTGTCCTTGTGGGTCTTCGCTTTAGGCCTGGCATTTTATCGGCAGATCGGTAACTCCTGACTGTGTCAGCTCTGAGTCGCCTTCCTGCTGTTGCTTGGAGTAGTTTGGGGTGCCGAGGTTAGTTCGGTAGCCGTTGTTTGGCACGGGCTCCCCCCCCCCCCTCTTGTTTAGCTTGCTCCCTACTCCTGCTACCCGTCTGTTCCCTTACAGCTTTCTAGTGTAGCTTTCCTGTTTGGCTACTACTGTTGTTTACCCTGTAGTTTTAGTGTGTTACTGCGTGTTTTTCAGTGGGGATCCACGTGACCCCTATTGAGCCAGTGACACGAGGGCCACCCTTACTTTTCAGGTGGGGTGATGTTCGTTCTGCTTACGTGGCTTCTGGATCTGCGTGCTGTTGTGGCCAGCTGGCACCCTCGTCGGGCTTTCCCCGACTTTCTGGTACGTCCTTCTTTTCTGTCGACTGTACTTGGTAGACTTGCTGTCTTTCCTTTGGACTTGACTCTGGTATATAATTGTTAATTGTAATCTATTAATTAAAAAGTAATTTTATTTTCGCTATTTTAGCAACCCGGTCTAATGAAATTTAATTGCTTACTGCTATATCTGTCAGTTCAATATACTACACGACAATCCTTTTTCCCTTCAGAGCTTACTGTAGACACGTCAAAATTGACATTACTTTGAGTATTTATCATATTGCCTTGTAATGCCCCATTTGACCCTCAAATTAGCTTGTTTGAGTGGTTTTTCTCATTTTTCTTGAATTTCTCCTATTTTTCCCTCATTTCCTCCTTTTTCCTATTTTTCTGGATTTTCTGGGCATTTATCTCTATTTTTTTGAATTAACGCCCTGACCCAGGGCGTGTTTTGAATTAACGCCCCTTGACAGGTCGTCAATTCTTGAATTGACGCCCTGACCAAGGGCGTGTTTCATCTTATGGCTTCGCAGCCCTTTCCTCAGAGAGTCCTTACTTTGTTAGACTCCTGCCTTGATTTGGGCTCTTGCCCAGATTAATCCTTTCCCCCTTGGGCTCTTGCCCGTTCTTATCTTTCTATCTATTGATTTTAACCCTATTAATAGAGCCTCTTTGGCTCTGTTGAGGAGGTTCCGAAGGTCTTCCTCCGTTCTTCTTCTTCTTCGGTTTATTCTTCATCTGTTTGATTTTTTTCTTCTCTTCTGTTTTGTTTACTCTTCCCTCCGTTATATTGTTCTTCTTCTTCTTCTGTTTCCTGCTTCTTTCCTTTTCTTCTGTTGCTTTCTTCTTTTACAGGAACCGAAGGGCTGTTGGTGTTTTGGCTAAGGAGAGGCTCCATTGCTTCGTCAAGTCTTCATCCTATCGGAAGTTCTCTTCCCATTGAATATCAAAGCCAAAAGCAACAGGCTCCTTTGTTATTTTATTTTTATTATTCTTTTTATTGCATCGTTTGCATACATGCATATTCATAGTATTCGTTTCCTTTAACTCAACCACGTTGAGGCTTTCCCCACAGTGCATCTCTTGCGCTCTTTCCCTTATTCCTATCTTATATCATCTTTTGCATACATTCATCATATTTTTTCCACACCCTTTTTGCATAGGGGTTTAAGGGCCACCACCCTTAAGGTGTGTTCTTCACCATGTTATCATGCTCATATTTTTATTTAGGATTTGATGCTACACTCACCATGTTCTAATTCCTATCTTTTATTGGTGTTCGTGTCTTTTTTGCAAGGGTAATTAAAGAAGAACTCTCTTCATCGGCCGGCCGATCTAGAAGAGAAGGGAGCACTCACATCCCCGCGCTTTTAAAGGTATTCTTCGCGATCTCTCCCATGCTTTCATTGTTGTATTTTTGAGGCGCTCGCGTCTCTGGCGATCACAAATTCCCCTCAGCACCTCGTGCTATTTCATGCTTATTTATTCATATTCTTTAATTTTTCCTTAAGTGGATTTTAAAGGAATCTACAAATTGGCGATCACGGTGGGACACTTTGTGTTCTTTGTTTATTACCCCTTTCCCCTTGGGCACCCGCGTGTGCCGTCTCCCCTATTGCACCCTCGGTGCGTCTCCCTTTTTGTGCCCCTCGGGCACCCTCCATTGGTTTTACACCCTCCCCTAAGTGATTGGTCAGTTTGTTGATTTTTCTTTAAAATTCCCACTTATTTAAAATTCTTGATGAGCATGTTTATTCTATTGATTGCCATGATTGTATGATTGAGTGTTAATACTGCTGGCCGTGAAGTTTTTCTGGAGAAAGTGAATTCACGCCTCTGGAAGAGGCATTTTTCTTGATTTAACGCCCTAACCCAGGGCGTCTCCTTCATATTTTACGCCCTTTGACAGGGCGTTTTCCAGCATATTTCCGGGTTTTCCTGCTTTATATTGCTGTCTGTGAATTCACGCCCTTCTCCAGGGCGCCTTTTTATATTGTAACGCCTCACACCAAGGCGTTTATTCATTCGGCCGTGCGTACCCCTGAGAGTTGACGCCCTCGACTAGAGGCGTCTATTTTATTTGTAGCGCCCCATACCAGGGCGTGTTTTTACCTTGCCTGTGTGGGCCCACACAGTGATTCACGACAGTAACACTGTCGTTTCTTTTCTGGATAGCACCCCCTTTCAGGGCGTCTTTTTACTGTGGGTTTGCAGAACCCTTCCTCGCGTGATTTTTCATCATGATTCATGCCATGCTCATATTCATTGATTGATTATATTGTGGTGATTGGCTTGGTTTACCCTGCTTGCTTGTGAATTCACGCCCCTCTCCAGGGTGTCCTTTTACTTGGTAACGCCTCAGGCCAGGGCGTTTCTTTGTTGATTAGCGCCCCTCAGCAAGGCGTTTCTTTTGATTTGACGCCCACGGTCAAGGGCGTCCTTTCCTATTATAGCGCCTCAGCCTAAGGCGTGTTTTGACTGCCCCTGGCACCTCGCTTTGAGTCACGACAGTCACACTGTCGTGTCTTTTGTTAGTAGCGCCCCCTGCCAGGGCGTGTTCTTACTGTGGGTTTCCTTTCATGATATTTCATGCTTATCTTTGTTGATTGATCATATTATTGCGGTTGGCCTGATTTCTCCTGTTGCATTCATTCATTTGCATTGGTTTGGGAGGCCCCCCTCCTCTTCATTAGGATCCACACACCCTCTTGGAATCGGGACGACCCTCCATTGAGCATTCTGTCTCTTTGGACTGGAAATCCCTTTTCCAAGCCTCCATAAGTCCCCGCACCCGTGGATTCCCTCACGGACGCCGGGCAGGTTGTACCCTTTTGAAGTCCCGGATTAGTTGGCCATATACGTGGTGAGAGAGTGTTCCTAGTTGGCATTGGAGTTCAAACCATATTGAAACTAGGTTTCCTCCCCTTGTGTGAATCATCTCAAACTTTGCTAAAAATTCATTAATTCACCAAGATTCAAACATAAGAAATCAAGGTAACCATTCCAACTTGTGTGTTTCTTTGCAAATTGTTTGCACACTAAATTGCTTGAATGGCTTACTTTGATAGACAAAATAACATGTTCAATTCAATTAATGTTCATGAGGATGCACAACCTAGCACTTCTTATAATCCTCACTTTCAACATGTTCAAAATTCTCACCATACTTTCAATGGACCACGTCATCACTCTTATGGTGTTGCCCGACCCTTGGGCAATGTCCAATCCAATGGTCCTTCAACTCAATTTCGACCCACTATTCCCATTAAGCCCTCTCGTCCCAATGATGAGAAGGTCTCCCAAATTTTACATGCATTAGATCATCTTACCCCTCGACAGATCCAAGCCCTTAAGGCCGCCGTTGAGGGTACATCTCATGCATCTCCCTCCAATTCTACACGGGTGGCCCATCACCCACCTCCTCCTTCCAATCCGAATCGGGTAGCCCATTACCCATCCCCTTCTATTCACACTCCTCCTCGGGTGGTCCGACACCCGCCTCCTTCTATTCCTCCGCCATCACGGCCCCGAGGCCCATTTACTCCTTGCAATCCGGCCCATCTGGGTTCTTCTACGGGTCGGCCCATTAATCCACCTCCACGGCCTTTTTATACGGCCCTTCCTCCTTCAAGGCCCTGCCAGCCCTCGGTTGTTCAAGTCACACCCCTCCAACAATCTCTGCTTGATAAGATTACTTTGATGGAGGAACAAATAAAGAGGGTCACGGCTCCTCCTACTCCAGTCAATCCTCTCCATGCCGCTTTGGACGAGATTATAAAGATGGAGAGAGAATGGAAAGACAGGAGGGATGATTACGGCATCGACGGTTCAAGTGAGCAAGAGCCGGCATTTGAAGAATCCAAGACAGTGTACGATGATGATGAAGCTCCGCAGGCACCCCTTCCGAGTTTCCTTAACTTTCCGCTTTCCCCATTTTCATTCGATGAACCTCCTGCTCAGGATGAAACCATCCCTGATCCAACCCCTATTTATGAGACTAATTGGTGTTACGATGATGGGTCGATACTTCAATCACCCACACCGGCACATTGTAAGTCTCCTCCTATCCTTGACACCGCATACATTACACCTCCTCCAGTTACACCATTAACCTCCGCAACACTGGCCTCCCCCAAGCCTTCCACTATTAAACCTCCACCCGTTAAGCCATCTACCTCCACACCATTAGCCTCCATCGAACCCACCATTGAACCTTCCCAATTAACCTCCCATTACCGCCACCTCGGCCTTCCATTATCCCTTTAAAACCCACTTTGCCTATTCCACCATTTAACCCTTCACCCTTACCCATGGCTAATCCTGAGCAGGATCCACCCCTTTTTGCACCCGAGCCAACCCCGACTGCTTTCGAGCAAAGGGAGAAACTCGACGTGTTTGAACCCCCGCTTACGCTCACCCATTTGCCTACACTTTTCATCATGTCTCCACCATTCATGGAGCCTTCCGCCTTCGCTTCACCTCCCCTTACTACTCAGAATGGGGGGCCTTCTACAAGCACAGGTGCCGAGGACGATCAAGAGCCGGGCAGCAAGGATTTGACCGCGCCATTCAAGATTCAAGAATTCATTTGCCGGATGCCAATCCGGGTTATTGTGCCAAGCACGGTCGAAGAAGCCAAGTCATCGCCATACCAAGCATTGATGCTGTGTAAGGGCCGGGCAGGGCACCCTTTGTTCCAATTTCCAAATTTTGAATCTTTGGGCAACATAATGCTTCCGAGCCCAACTTTCCAACTCCCTCACACCATTACTTTGCACTCTCCAAGGGAGTTGACATTCACCATTGAAGCTTCGGCAGGGGCTATTTCTCATACACTTTCACTACCGTGGAGGGGCAGTTATCTTAATGCTAAGGGGCCATCCCTTATTTGTTCCACTTTCTATTCATCCATCTCTATCACTTTTTCTTCATGGGCCATTCCCAGGGTTAGGAGGAGGATCTCATCCTCTCGCCCTTCACATTCTTCATATTCTTTGCATTTCATGCATTCATCGCATCCATCCCATTGCATGCATTTGCACCTCCTGCTTCCCGGGTTTCCAAACCCGTATCTTCCCCGCCTTCCGGCACCTCCGGATATTCCGCACTTCCCATCTTATTCATCTTCATCTTTTTATCCACTATCCCTGGGGCATCGCGTCCCCCTTCCTGCTATTTCCCTGGAACCTCCAGGAATTTTACCCCTCCTCTTTGGGCATCGTGCCCTTTCTGATTTCGTTATCCCTCCGGAACCTCCGGACTTTCCCCTCGGGCAACGCGCCCCTTTCCATCTTATTCCTCTGGAACCTCCGGATTTTCCTCCTAATCCTCCTTCATTCCTTTCTCTGTTCCTCGGGCATCGCGCCCCTTTCCATCTTATTCCCCCGGAACCTCCGGATTCCCCATCTGATTGTCTCAGTCTTTTCCTTGGGCATCGCGCCCCTTTCCATCCTCTTCCTCCGAAACCTCCGGATCTTTCACCCCTCTCTTTGTCCTTTGGGCATCGTGCCCCTTTCCATTTGCTACCTCCGGAACCTCCGGACCTTCCCCTCGGGCATCGCGCCCCTTTCCACCTCATTTCTCCGGAACCTCCGGACCTTCTTGGGCATCGCGTCCCTCCTTCCATCATTCCTCCGGAACCTCCGGACTTTCCCCTCGGGCATCGCGCCCCTTTCCAACCTTTTCATCTCCCAGATTTCTCTCCCTTCTTCCCAGGGCATCACGTCCCTCGGCATTTTCTTCCTCCGGAACCTCCGGACTTTTCCCTAGGGCACGACGCCCCTTTCCATCTTCTCCTTCCTGATTTGCTTCCTCCGGAACCTCCGGACTTTTCCCTCGGGCACGACGCCCCTTTCCATCTTCTCCTTCCTGATTTGCTTCCTCCGGAACCTCCAGACTTTCCCTTTGGGCACGACGCCCCTCTCCACCTTTTTTATTTGCTTCCTCCGGAACCTCCGGACTTTTCCCTCGGGCACGACGCCCCTTTCCACCTTCTCCTTCCTGATTTCATTCCTCCGGAACCTCCGGATTTTTCTCTCCTCCCTGGGCATCGCGTCCCTCGGCATTTTCTCCCTCCGGAACCTCCGGACCCTCCATCTTTCTTCCGATTCATCTTTCTAATCTTCCTGAACATCACATCCTTCATTTTTTTCTTCCTTTTCCATCATCTTTTTCCCTATTTCGTCTCAGGGCATCGCGTCCCTTCTTTTGTCATCCCTCCGGAGCCTCCGGATGATTCCTCCTATCATGATTCACCTCCACTGCCTCCGGACCCTCCAGATCCGCCTCTTTCCATCTACCAATTTCTTCTTCTAATTCCTCCTAATTCTGGGTCTGACCCAACTTCTTCCACATCCACTGCCTTGGGCATCTGCCCATTCTCACATTGCTTTCGAGGCTTTAGTCCTCACTCATCCTGCTAATTCTTCACTTCTTCTGTAGATTGTTCCATGTGATCAGGGTCTCCACACCTTAGTGAGGGAGTTCTAGCCCTCGCCTCTCTTCCCTTTTCTCCTTATTCGTCTGAGTCTGGTTTGAGCACCACTCATTCTTGTTAAGCCACTCCCAAAATCCTTTGCCTCCAATCCTTTTGACTCCCAAAGAGGACAAATCCCACGATGATCAACCTCGCCTCTGACAGCTGCTTCTACAAAGGTTGCAAGGTAACATATTGGCGTAAGTTTGCATTTTAATGATATCATTTTCTCATTACTTCACGTATGATTTTCAAAATCAAGTGCTTCTTAATGAGATTAAGAGTGGTGTTTTAAACCTTATCTTAAGCTTTTGTTTAATTGAAATCATTCTCAAAAGAGTCCTTTAGGCTTATTTTTTTGCAGCACCTCTGGTTAATAAAACCCCGCGCTGGGAATTCAACATTCTCTCCCCGCTTGTTAAGAGCAACCCTTAGCTGGGCACCTCACACACTTCACGGCGTCCTTAGCCGGCTCCTTTGGTTAAAACACCGTTGCTACTTTGGCCATGCCATGAGTATTCCTGGAAGTCTTTTTCTCTTCTTCACTCGGCCGAATGCAGGGGCAAGAGGTTGACGGATGAGATGACCGACCTAGGTAATTCCCAATACGAGAGGAGTCTCAAATAGGGGCAGTCTTGACCCAAAATCAAAATCAATATGAGTTTTCATATGAGTTTTCATGATATACATCTAGCCAAAAGGGCTATTATGAAAATCAAGTCAAAATTTCGATAAAAGCAAGTATGAATTATGACATGACAAGAGTGGCAAAGTCCCCGCAGGGAAAACCCTGGTCGTATGCATGTCAAGGGTCTAAAAATCAAAGGCACAAAGCCCCGGCACAACAGACTACCTCTTTGAAGGGAACACCTTGGAAAGAATTCAAGTCCCGATATCTCCCATCCTGCACAAAGCTTGTCACAATTATTCTTCTCTTCTCCCGCTAAGACCGAATGTTTCTCGGGTATGGCCTTGGTAGGGGCACCGTTGATCAAGGGCAGTCAATTATAGGACGCCACTTTCAATGCACGTCCAGCTTTGGGCAGTTTTAGCGAAAAGGGAAGGAACAAGGACCCCTAGCCAGTGGTTCAAAATAACCCTTTGATGCTGCATTAACAATGTCTAAACCAAAATCCAAAAAAAATTGAATATTTCCCGATCAAAATCCCAACAAAAATTCAAAATATTTTCCAAAAATCTCCATAAAAATTCAAATATTTTCAAAACTCATAAAAATTTGCATATTTTCAAAACTCATAAAAATTTGCATATTTCCAAAATTCAAAAATTTACATTGTGTTTTCTGATGGTGTTTTGCAGGAACAGCTTTACAAGGACCAAGAGCACGGGATGAGTCTTATCTTCACTTATTGTTCTCAACCTCTTGATTCCTCCCGATATTCTCGTGATATGCCACCCTGGGTATTTTTGGTTATCACCTCCTTATATCATTTTGGTTATATCTCCTGGTTATCATATTTCATGATTATTCATCTCCAAATCTTTCAATCAACTCCTGCTAATTTCTCTGGATCAATTCTGCCGATGGGCATTATCAGATCTTGATCATTCAACTCCAAAACTTGATTAACCAGATTGGCATCCTCATGACAAAATCACAAACAATGATGCTTTGCAATATCATGATTCAACTCATAATGGTTACTATGTTGTGACATGCTATTGATTCATGCCATATGCATGCTATGATTAAATGCCTTATTCATTGCTTGTTATGTCTTGGCTAATGAATTTTTGAGCGCAGGATAAGAGGCTCTTGGTCCCACGTTGAGGCTTTCCCCACAGTGCATCTCTTGCGCTCTTTCCCTTATTCCTATCTTATATCATCTTTTGCATACATTCATCATATTTTTTCCACACCCTTTTTGCATAGGGGTTTAAGGGCCACCACCCTTAAGGTGTGTTCTTCACCATGTTATCATGCTCATATTTTTATTTAGGATTTGATGCTACACTCACCATGTTCTAATTCCTATCTTTTATTGGTGTTCGTGTCTTTTTTGCAAGGGTAATTAAAGAAGAACTCTCTTCATCGGCCGGCCGATCTAGAAGAGAAGGGAGCACTCACATCCCCGCGCTTTTAAAGGTATTCTTCGCGATCTCTCCCATGCTTTCATTGTTGTATTTTTGAGGCGCTCGCGTCTCTGACGATCACAAATTCCCCTCAGCACCTCGTGCTATTTCATGCTTATTTATTCATATTCTTTAATTTTTCCTTAAGTGGATTTTAAAGGAATCTACACTTACCGCTCTTGGGAGGCCTCGCGGGTTCCAAGTGGTATTAGGTGTATTTGATTATCCTATCGGGTATATCTGGTATCCGAGATCCGGGTCGTCACAGTTGGTATCAGAGTGGTGTTCTGAGATG
The DNA here is from genome assembly GCA_022559845.1 of Amorphophallus konjac. Lineage (NCBI taxonomy): Eukaryota > Viridiplantae > Streptophyta > Magnoliopsida > Alismatales > Araceae > Amorphophallus > Amorphophallus konjac. The sequence goes on along the minus strand of CM040121.1, from coordinate 555,298,973 downwards.
TTCGAAGTTCTTTTCTGATCTATCAGAGCCGTTGTTGTGTGAAGTACATGGGGATCTCAGATATGCAGTTACCAGAGTCATTAAAGTCCAGTACAGTCCTCAGCTGGCTTGGGTTTTTGCGATTCCTTATCGCTTTATTTCCGCATGTTGTCTTGTGTGTGCTGTTCTAGCACTGTGCGCAATGGTTTTTCTCTCGTCAGGAAGTGACGAGGTGCCTCTTTACCATTGTGATGTCTTTCTCGATCATGTCGTACTTGGCAGTGTTCGCCGGAAGGCTTGAATCTGCGGTATGTTGTTCGAGGGTTTTCTTGTAAGTGTTCAGGTTGCAGTTGACCTTTGGCCTTGGTCTGATGACCGTACACGTTTCCACGTTGTTTTGGTCATCCCGGCTTGGGTCTGTTCAGCTCTTGATGTGCTTCGTTTCGGTTGAAGTGCTCGATTAGATTCCGTGATTGAGAAGTTGCTCAGGCAAGCTAGGATTTTCCCTTCCTGGTGAGCTTTTGTTGTTGAGCTTGTTGCTTCTCGTCCCGTTTGGTGGATTCTTTTCGAGGTTTGCCTTGGAACTGCTGTCTTAGTGGTGCCTTTGTCTTGTGTCTACTTAAGTGTGGACAGCTTTGCTCCGAGCCTGATCTGTTCGTCATTTTACGGTTGCTTGGCTTTGGACCTAGTCCTTGTGTCGAGAGCTGTCGCGTGCCGTGTTCTGTCGTGCCGTGTCCAGCGACCGATGTATTGTGAGGGCTCATTTATCATTTCAGGACGTGGAGGTAAGCTAAGACTAGCATTTTTCCTTGTGCTTTGTGCTGAAGCTGCTGCTCTTCTCTTGTTGCACTTAGGCTCTTGTGATCGGTTATTCGCTGGGTCGGTACTCGTGGCGTGTTAATTGCGATCTTCATAGATTACAATGGCGCCTGGTGTGTGCTGAGATGCGATTGCCGAGGTTGTTCTGTTGTCTATGTGCGTTCCTTGTGTGCGCGGCAGAAGCGTGTGGGTTGGCTACCCACTGGTCCAGGATCGTTGTTGTTAGATTCTGGCCGGTCGAGAGATTTGCTTCTTCTCGATGTGACTTCGTCTTGGCTTCTTGTGCCTTGACTCTGTCTGTTGCCGTGCTATTGCTGGAGTTATTTTGTTATTGGTATTGGCCTCTGCGAGTGTTGGGGAATTTATCGGCATTCCTGCTGATTGAGTACCCTCTACTCTGCGTTTCTTCTCGTGGGTGTTGTGCTCTCGAGGCATGTCTGTGGTCCTTGAGATGTGTTCCCCGAGATTGTGGCTTTCCGTGTGGTTTTCACGTTATTGTGGGTCTTCCTTGGTAAGCTGCTCGATGCATGACTTGTTCTCTATAGTTGTGTGATCAGCTACCATTGTGCCTTGATGTCACCCTGCTTGCAGTCGTGTTCCGTGGTTCTGTGTGCTATACTGAGTCGGAATCCTGCGAGTATCACCGCTGTGTTGTTTTGTGAGTGCTGTTTCCGTATGATTTTTTGTTTCTCCCTTGGACCATCGTCTTGTCAGTAGCTTGCCGTACTCTTCTCTCCTAGTAGAGTAGCTTGCGACTCGATCAGATGTGTTGTCTGATGAGGATTGACTTGATTGTGCTTGTGGTCCAGCGGCATTGTAGTCATTGGCATCTTGTGTGCCAAGTATTCCCTGTTACCTTTGGCACTGGAGCCGATGATGTGGTCGAGCTATCAGCTGAGAGGACTGTGTCTCCTTGTGTAAGCTGCTGCTTGCCGTGCTGTCATTGTGTTCCTCGGTTTCGGTTGTCTGTGGTTGTGACAGTCGTGTCTCCATTTCTGGTGAGACGTGAACGACGTTGCCCTGTTTCGGAGGTATCGGACTTGTGTTCACTTGCGTTGTGCTCTGCCCAGAGCGTGTGCTTGTGATGGTGGTCTGACGGTGTCCCTCTGAGCTGTGTTTCTCGAGATTTGTGTTGTTTCGTGGTTGTATCCGTTGGGTTGTTCGTCCCTACTTCTGCCTTCTTGTTAGTCCTTAATTTCGAGGATGAAATTTCTTGAAGGAGGGGAGGATGTAATGTCCCGGATCTTTGCTGGATCCTTAGTAGATCTTTGTCGGATCTCTATTAGGTCTTTCGAATCCTTTTTGGAGAGTTTCGGATCGCTTTTGTAGCTCCCGAGTTAAGTTTTACGATCCGTGTGGGTTTTTCCCTCGTACTAGTTACGGAACCCTACGGTGAGTTTATTTCTTAATTCATCAACTCGTGGATGCCGCAGTTGCGATGTACTCTTCGAGCCGATCGTTTCGACTATTTTTGCGTATTTTTTTGAATTAGTGAATTTTCGACGCATTTTACGGATTTTCAGAAATTAGAAAAATTTCTAATTTCTCCTTTTCTAACCCACCAGCCCTCTCTCTCATCTCACTCACGCTCTCACTCTCTCTCTCTCCCGTTCTCTCTCGTTCTCTCACCCTCTCGGCTCCGGCTGTGAACGGAGACGACCGTGGGTGAGGTGACGATGCATGGGAGCTGCTGAGGCGCGTGATGGAGCGAGGATCGGTGCGGTTTGGGCACGATCCCGAACGGTGGATTCAAAGCCGACGGTTCAGTTCGTGATGTGGTTTTCGGCGTGGTTTAGTTGCTTCGGCGCTCGGGTTCTTCGGTGGAGGTAGCGAGATGGACCGCCACTTCGTCCCGCACATTTTCCATGCTTTTGTGCGTAGTTTGGCGCTCGATCGGGGGAGATCGGGCCAATTTAGTGAAAACTGTAGTTTTTGGGGTTTTCAGGGTTCGCCGGAAAATGACAACCATTTACGGCGTGGTTAGTGTCAAAATGACCGCTGGGAAGTTTGGATCCCATTCACGTAAGTTTCGTGTCGATCGGTTGTCATTCGGGGCCGGTAGGAGTCCGGGAACCCCGGTGACCCGTTTTGGGTCGATTCGTCGGAATCGCCCCGTTCTTGCGTTTTAGCGCGTGCATGTGGGCTTTTTAGCCTCCAGACATTGTTTATCGTCGTTTAGCTATGTATGCCCTGCGCTTCGACGTGTATGGGGCGTGGAACGGGCCGATTCGGCGTTTCCACTGTTTCCCCGCCGTGGCCGGTGTAGCGGTCGTTTCAGAGACCGTCACAGTCTCTGACGGCCCTACGATAGACCGCCACAGGCTCTGGGAGTTTCGATTTTTGTGAGGCTGTGGGAGTGTGGCTGTAATATCCCGGACCTTTCGGATCCTTCTTCGTGGGTCCCGGATCTGGTTTTCGGAGCGTCCAGCTCCGTTGTGTCCGAAATTTCGTTTCGGACATCTTTCGTGTTCGGATCGGCGCGATCTGGAGTCGTTTCGGAGGCCTGGAGGCATTCCGCGGCTTTTCCGCGTGTGTCTTCCGATTCCCAGCGTGTGTTTCGGCTTTTCCTTCGGACGCTCGCTGCGGGTTAACTGGGCCGTTCACCCGGGCACGAGTGGTACCGTTGCGATCGGTGCGTTCCGAGGATTCCAGAAATGTATTTTTCTATTTTTCGGTATTTTTCCGAAAATTCGGATTTTCTATAAATCCTAATCCTTTTTCTTTTCTTTTTCCCTTTTCTCTTTCTTCTTCCTCTCCCTCTCTCTCGCGACCGTGAGCCCCTCTCTCTCTCTCCCTCTCTCCCATTCGGACGTGGCGAGCCCCTCTCCGGCTACGGACGGCGGCTGGGCGACGGCGCGGACGCGTGGGCGACGGTGAGGCGATCTCGTGGGCGTGCGGCGAGCGTGGGAAGCGTGGGGAGTTCGTGAAGCTTCGAGCATTCTTCGTGATTCGTGATCGATCCGGCGGAGCATTCGCTCCATTGAGGTAGGGTGACGTTCCTTAGCCTCATGCCGTTCTTTTCCGTGATTTATAGGCCGCGGGGAGGCCGAGAGGGGATCATTTGAGCGTTTTTGGGTTTTTCCATGATTTGGGGAGAGCTCGCCCGATCTATGGATTCAATGCATGGATTCGTGTTTTGAGGGCCTAGAATCATGCTAGGGGTCCCCAGGGGTCTTCCCCTTTGTTTTCCCCCTCTCCTATGGAGGTATGGGGGCGTGGTTGGGTTTTTTGGGCGTTCTTACCGTTTTCGGCCGCGGACTGAGAACGCGCTATACTCCAGTAGCGCGTTCTTGGAGGTCGCGCTGCCCCGACCGAGCGCGTTCATCGGAGAAGATGAACAGGAGGCGGTTCCTGTCGCGCTATGGGGTCATAGCGCGATCATCCTTGTCGCGCTAGGAAGACCTAGCGCGATGGTCCCTGTCGCGCTAGGTAGACCTAGCGCGATCTTCGCTGTTGCGCTAGGGTTCCCTAGCGCGATGGTCCCTGTCGCGCTGGGTATCCCTAGCGCGATCAGGTCGTTGTAGGGTGTTCCCCTTGGGCCGTGCGTGCGTCCCGGGCACCCCGTGGAGTTCCGTGACCGTGTTTTTGGTGTCCGGAAGTCCCGTTCGCCTCGGTCAGGCATTTGACCGTGGGCAATGCGTCTGTTTCTTTTCCGACCGTGGTCACCGTGCGACGGGGCTGGTGCGTGGGGTGATTCCCACACGTTGTCGGATTCGGACGTCGTTTTTCGTTGACTTGAGAGTCTACTCCTTCAGTGACCCTCCACTAGTCGTAGCCTACTAGTACGCGGGTGCTAGTCGCACCAGGGAGTGGTGTACGGGCCGACCTTTCGAGACGATTTGTGGACCGGTTACCGTTGGGCCCCACGTCTTGCAGCCAGAGTCCGGCTGAGGGGAAAACCGGTCAGAGGGCCAGACCAGGGACGCGCGGTCTGTGTGTGCACACGTGGTTGGGGGCGGTTGGACCCACGTCGACGGGCGTGACCCCAGCTAGTCACTTGTTTGTGGTTACTTGTACGGTGTTTGCGCCTCGGGTAGGACCTACCACGTCAGGCGGTTCACCTGCGGTGCGGTGTAAGGCGTCAGGGGACGCTACCGGCTGTGCTTCTAGTGGGTGGTACTCCTGTCGAGTACGGAGTGTCAGACTGTCAGTCGTGTGTTTCCGACCTTCGGGTTTTGACGGTTCGACCGTTGATTTCGGTCTTCTCGTACCGTGGCACGTGTGTCGGTTTGCGTGCTGTAGGGTTTAGTTCTGTAGAGTACAGGGCTTTCCTTTCCGAGGTGCTTTCCTACCGCTAGAGTAGTGGTTTCTCGTTTTTCGAGGTAGGGTTCGAGTGATCCCTACTGAGTCTTGTTCTGAGACTCATTCCCTGCGTGTTTTCACCGTGTTTTAGGTGAGGCGCCACCTTCGGGGAGCGCGTCAGGAGCGCAGCGTGGTGCGGGTGCCCAGAGGTAGTGCCAGAGGTCAGAGCCGGGGGATGCCCCGTGTAGCTGTACTTTTCTTTCTTGTCACTGTACTAGTCGTGGACTACTGTTGCTGTTGTTGCTATTTTATTGTGGACCATGTAAATTGTTAATTTATTTCCTGCTTAATATTATAACTGTTTAATTTCTGCAATTATCTGTGATGCTTATGTAGTTTCCACACCATCCTTTTAACCCTTCCGAGTCTTCGGACTCGTGGGTGGCGGTACGAGTCTCGGGTTATCGGGCCTTCCCGGTAATCGGATTCTCGGGTCGTTACAGCTGGTATCAGAGCGCGGTTGTGGAATTACATGAGAATCATAGGTGATTGTATTGGTCCACTAGTCCATGACGATGATGTACATGTGACGCTGGCATTGGGCACCGCATGTTTTATACTGACATTGCTGTTTCCGTGTTTTCTGTCTTGTGCTTCAGGAGCGAGGATGGCGCCGAGGAGGAGTTCTCGCTCTCAGCAGGGGCAGTCGGCTGGAGGTCAGGAGATCCAGCAGGGGGTCCAGAGGGACCAGGAGGAGCATAGCAGAGTTCCGGGAGCTACCGAGGCCGCGGATGCTGCGAGGGCTCCGGGGGCCGAGGATTTCTTCCGTGGCATGTACCATCTCATGTCTCAGCAGTTTGGCGGAGAGACTGCTGAGGGCTCGTCAGCTAGGGGTGGGCCAGGCCGAGCGGTGAGGGACTTCATGCAGTTCCATCCACCTTACTTTAGCGGCCAGGCAGACCCTGATGCGGCTCGTGATTGGCTCGATGAGATGGAGCGGGTGTTCAGTTCTGCGAAGAGTACTGCCGAGGACAGAGTGGTGTTGGCCTACAGCCAGTTGCAGGGTACGGCTCGGAGGTGGTGGTCTTCCGAGTGGAAGACATCCTTTCAGCTTCGTCCACTTGAGCAGGTCGAGTGGGATGACTTTGTCAGTGCTTTCGAGCGTACGTACTGTCCAGATGTTGTTGCTACGCAGCGGATGCGGGAGTTTCTGGAGCTGGTGCAGGGTGACATGTCCGTGTTGCAGTATAGGGCCCGATTTGTCGAGCTGGGTCGGTATGCACCTCATATCATGGAGCATGAGAGGGTGAGGACGACGCAGTTTGTGCAGGGCTTGAGGCTGGAGCTGAGGCACCATTTGATCGCGAATGGGGCCACTGATCTAGAGACAGCGTCTCGTGTTGCGATTTCCCTGGAGATGGATATGCAGAGGACTCGAGGACCGATCAGCCAGGGGCAGTCTTTGTCAGGTCGCAGCCAGCAGTCGGCTACCCAGCAGCAGGGTTCCTTCCAGCATGCGATGAGTGGTTCAGGAGTGCCGGCACATGCAGCTTCGGTGACAGGATCTGCGTCCTTCGGCTCGAAGGTCAAGAAGTTCTTCAAGAAGGGGTTCGGCAAGAAGAAGTCCAGAGATCAGGGGCAAGCTTCATCGGGCAGTGTACAGCAGCCGATTCCTTTGCAGCGTCAGGGATCAGTGGGTGGATCGCGAGGACCTTGTCCACGGTGTGGTGGTACCCACCCAGGCAGGCAGTGCACGGCGCCGATCATCTGTTTTCGGTGTGACCAGCCAGGGCACATGGCGCGTGACTGTCCTCAGAGGCCGCCGCAGCAGCAGGTTCCCCAGCAGCAGCAGCAGCAGGGACAGTATCCGCCGCTACCCAGGTCAGCTAGCGTGGGAGGCAGGCAGAGGGCTCGTGGCCAGATCACGCACTTGACCAGGGCAGAGGCAGTGGCGTCGCAGCTCGTGGAAGGTACCGTTCAGATTCTGGGTTGTGCGGCTCGGGTTTTATTTGATTCTGGCGCGTCTCATTCGTTTATTTCGGAGGATTTCGCGTCGAGCGTCGAGGAGCCGGTGACCTAGTTGTCCTGTGATTTGGCAGTGGAGTTGCCTTCGGGTGATTTTATGGTCACTCCGTATTGCTTCGACCAGGTTCCGGTATGGATCGATGGGCGGAGTATGCCAGGCAGGTTGTATGCGTTGCAGCTTCGGGATTACGACATGATTCTAGGCATGGATTGGCTCGAGACTCATGGAGCGGTGGTGGATTGTGGAATGAAGAGGGTCTACTTCCAGCATCCGAGCAAGAGGACCTTCTATTTCCAAGGTATCCGTTCCGCCTCTTCTCGATTCCTTATCTCTGCTATTCCAGCCCGTCGATTGCTTGATTCAGGTTGTTAGGGTTTTCTCGCGTCTGTGGTTGTGTCTGACCGGATGGAGCCGAATGTCGAGGACATTGCGGTGGTGTGCGAGTTTCCCGATGTTTTTCCTGAGGAGTTGCCTGGATTACCTCCCCAGCGGGAGATCGATTTCGTGATCGAGGTTGTACCTGGTACGGGACCTTTGGCGAAGGCTCCCTACCGTATGGCCCCCGCTGAGTTGAGAGAGTTGAGGGCGCAGTTGCAGGAACTGTTGGCCAGGGGGTATATTCGTCCGAGTTTTTCCCCTTGGGGTGCGCCCGTGTTGTTTGTGAAGAAGAAGGACGGTAGTCTGCGGTTGTGCATTGACTATCGGCAGCTGAATGAAGTGACCATTAAGAACAAGTATCCGTTGCCGCGGATTGATGATTTGTTCGACCAACTTCAGTCTGCGCGAGTGTTCTCGCGGATTGATTTGCGGTCCGGTTACTATCAGCTGAGAATTCGCGAGTCCGATGTGGAGAAGACTGCATTCAGTACGAGGTACGGGCATTATGAGTTTCTGGTGATGCCGTTTGGGCTCACCAATGCCCCGGCAGCCTTCATGGACTTGATGCAGAGGGTGTTTCATCCGTATTTGGACCAGTTCGTGGTCATCTTCGTGGATGACATCCTTATTTATTCGCGGTCTGCTGAGGAGCATGCGTACCATTTGGGTGTGGTGCTGCAGACGTTGCGAGATCACCAGTTATATGCGAAGCTCAGCAAGTGCGAGTTTTGGCTCAGCGAGGTGCACTTTCTGGGGCACGTGATTTCTGGTGATGGCATTTCCGTGGATCCCGCCAAGGTCGAGGCTGTGATGCAATGACCGAGGCCGAGGTCGGTGACGGAGATCCGGAGTTTCTTGGGGCTTGCGGGTTATTATCGCCGGTTTATCCATGATTTTTCTCGCATTGCGACCCCGATGACTAGGCTCACGCGGAAGGATGTGCCTTTCGTTTGGTCCGAGGAGTGTGAGCAGAGCTTCAGTGAACTGAAGAGGTTGCTCACCTCGGCTCCGGTGTTGGTTTTGCCTTCTGGATCGGGAGGTTTTGTGGTGTGTACAGATGCTTCCGGCATTGTATTGGGTGCTGTTCTGATGCAGCATGGTAGAGTGGTGGCTTATGCATCTCGGCAGCTAAAGCCCCATGAGGAGAACTACCCTACCCATGATCTTGAGTTGGCAGCAGTGATCTTCGCGCTGAAGATCTGGAGGCATTATCTGTACGGTGAGAAGTTCGAGGTGTTCACTGACCATCAAAGTTTGAGGTATGTGTTCTCGCAGAGAGATCTGAACCTCAGACAAAGGCGTTGGATGGAGTTCATGAAGGACTATGACTTCACCCTGTCTTATCAGCCGGGCAGGATGAATGTCGTTGCCGATGCCTTGAGTCGGAAGGTGGCGGTCAGTACCTTGATGTTGAGGAAGTGGAGGCTCTGGGAACAAGTGCCCGAGGTATCTTTCAGGCTCAAGATTCCCCAGGAGCCAGGGTTGGCAGTACTTGCGAGTCTGACTGTCACTCCTGCTATCCGTCGTCAGGTGACAGAGGCTCAGCATGCGGACCCTGAGTTGCCCCGGATTCTTGCGATGGCTGATGTGGAGCTCGGCGAGGACGGTGCTGCGAGGTTTCGTGGCAGGTTGTACGTCCCAGCGGAGGAGCAGGTTCGTCGTGCGGTGTTACGCGAGGCTCATGGGAGCAGGTACACTGTGCACCCGGGTGCGACGAAGATGTATCGGAACTTGCGGAGGCAGTTTTGGTGGCCTCGCATGAAGAGAGATGTCGCCGAATTTGTGGCCAGGTGCCTGATCTGTCAGCAGGTGAAGGCGGAGCATCAGCGACCAGGAGGTACTCTCCAGCCTTTGGATGTTCCTGCTTGGAAGTGGGACCATGTGACCACGGATTTTACGGTGGGGTTGCCGAGGACCCCGAGTGGGCATGACAGTATTTGGTTGCTGGTGGATCGGCTGACGAAGGTGACTCGATTGTTACCGGTCAAGGTCAGCTGGAGCGTGTCCAGGTTGGCTCGTCTATATGTGGAGCGGATCGTGCCGTTGCATGGGGTTCCCATTTCGATCGTGTCGGATCGAGATCCGCGCTTCACTTCTGGATTCTGGAGGAGTTTCCAGCGAGCTCTTGGCACCGAGTTGGCATTTAGCTCGGCGTATCATCCTCAGTCAGATGGTCAGTCTGAGAGGACCATTCAGACTTTGGAGGACATGCTGAGATCCTGCTGCCTGGAGTGGCAGGGGAGTTGGATTCATCACCTACCGTTGGTGGAGTTTGCCTATAACAACAGCTATCATTCGAGCATCGGCATGGCTCCTTATGAGGCATTGTATGGGCGTCCTTGTCGGACTCCGCTTGATTGGTTTGAGGTGGGTGAGCGTATTTTGACGGGACCGGAATTGGTGCAGCAATGTGTGGAGGTTGTGCACCTGGTTCGTCAGAACATGTTGGCGGCCCAGAGTCGGCAGAAGAGCTATGCTGACCGTAGGCGACAGCCTCTCGAGTTCGCCGTGGGCGATCGTGTGTTCTTGAGAGTTTCTCCGATGAAGGGGGTGATGCGTTTTGGACGGCGTGGGAAGCTGAGTCCCTGCTATATTGGTCCTTTCGCGATTGTGGAGCGCATCGGTGAGGTTGCTTACCGGTTGCAGTTACCTCCTGAGTTGGCGTCGGTGCATGACGTGTTCCACGTCTCGATGTTGCGGAAGTATATGCCCGATGACTCTCATGTGCTCGAGTTTTCTGTTTGGCCTGAGGTGACTCCAGATCTTTCTCTCCCAGAGTTTCCGATCCGTGTGGAGGCTAGGCGAGAGCAGCGCCTGCGGAACAAGGTCATTCCCTTGGTGAAGGTCGTGTGGCAGCGACACTCTGGTGGTGAGGCTTCGTGGGAACGTGAGGACGAGATGCGTCAGCAGTTCCCGTATCTGTTTGAGTGAGTCTTCCTCTTCTTTCCCCGTGGTTGTTCTCAATTTCGAGGACGAAATTCCTTAAGGGGGGAGGGCTGTAATATCCCGGACCTTTCGGATCCTTCTTCGTGGGTCCCGAATCTGGTTTTCGGAGCGTCCAGCTCCGTTGTGTACGAAATTTCGTTTCGGACATCTTTCGTGTTCGGATCGGCGCGATCCGGAGTCGTTTCGGAGACCCGGAGGCGTTCCGCGGCTTTTCCGCGTGTGTCTTCCGATTCCCGGCGTGTGTTTCGGCTTTTCCTTCGGACGCTCGCTGCGGGTTAACTGGGCCGTTCACCCGGGCACGAGTGGTACCGTTGCGATCGGTGCGTTCCGAGGATTCCAGAAATGTATTTTTCTATTTTTCGGTATTTTTCCGAAAATTCAGATTTTCTATAAATCCTAATCCTTTTTCTTTTCTTTTTCCCTTTTCTCTTTCTTCTTCATCTCCCTCTCTCTCGCGACCGTGAGCCCCTCTCTCTCTCCCTCTCTCCCATTCGGACGTGGCGAGCCCCTCTCCGGCTACGGACGGCGGCGGGGCGACGGCGCGGACGCGTGGGCGACGGTGAGGCGATCTCGTGGGCGTGCGGCGAGCGTGGGAAGCGTGGGGAGTTCGTGAAGCTTCGAGCATTCTTCGTGATTCGTGATCGATCCGGCGGAGCATTCGCTCCATTGAGGTAGGGTGACGTTCCTTAGCCTCATGCCGTTCTTTTTCGTGATTTATAGGCCGCGGGGAGGCCGAGAGGGGATCATTTGAGCGTTTTTGGGTTTTTCCATGATTTGGGGAGAGCTCGCCCGATCTATGGATTCAATGCATGGATTCGTGTTTTGAGGGCCTAGAATCATGCTAGGGGTCCCCAGGGGTCTTCCCCTTTGTTTTCCCCCTCTCCTATGGAGGTATGGGGGCGTGGTTGGGTTTTTTGGGCGTTCTTACCGTTTTCGGCCGCGGACTGAGAACGCGCTATACTCCAGTAGCGCGTTCTTGGAGGTCGCGCTGCCCCGACCGAGCGCGTTCATCGGAGAAGATGAACAGGAGGCGGTTCCTGTCGCGCTATGGGGTCATAGCGTGATCATCCTTGTCGCGCTAGGAAGACCTAGCGCGATGGTCCCTGTCGCGCTAGGTAGACCTAGCGCGATCTTCGCTGTTGCGCTAGGGTTCCCTAGCGCGATGGTCCCTGTCGCGCTGGGTATCCCTAGCGCGATCAGGTCGTTGTAGGGTGTTCCCCTTGGGCCGTGCGTGCGTCCCGGGCACCCCGTGGAGTTCCGTGACCGTGTTTTTGGTGTCCGGAAGTCCCGTTCGCCTCGGTCAGGCGTTTGACCGTGGGCAATGCGTCTGTTTCTTTTCCGACCGTGGTCACCGTGCGACGGGGCTGGTGCGTGGGGTGATTCCCACACGTTGTCGGATTCGGACGTCGTTTTTCGTTGACTTGAGAGTCTACTCCTTCAGTGACCCTCCACTAGTCGTAGCCTACTAGTACGCGGGTGCTAGTCGCACCAGGGAGTGGTGTACGGGCCGACCTTTCGAGACGGTTTGTGGACCGGTTACCGTTGGGCCCCACGTCTTGCAGCCAGAGTCCGGCTGAGGGGAAAACCGGTCAGAGGGCCAGACCAGGGACGCGCGGTCTGTGTGTACACACGTGGTTGGGGGCGGTTGGACCCACGTCGACGGGCGTGACCCCAGCTAGTCACTTGTTTGTGGTTACTTGTACGGTGTTTGCGCCTCGGGTAGGACCTACCACGTCAGGCGGTTCACCTGCGGTGCGGTGTAAGGCGTCAGGGGACGCTACCGGCTGTGCTTCTAGTGGGTGGTACTCCTGTCAAGTACGGAGTGTCAGACTGTCAGTCGTGTGTTTCCGACCTTCGGGTTTTGACGGTTCGACCGTTGATTTCGGTCTTCTCGTACCGTGGCACGTGTGTCGGTTTGCGTGCTGTAGGGTTTAGTTCTGTAGAGTACAGGGCTTTCCTTTCCGAGGTGCTTTCCTACCGCTAGAGTAGTGGTTTCTCGTTTTTCGAGGTAGGGTTCGAGTGATCCCTACTGAGTCTTGTTCTGAGACTCATTCCCTGCGTGTTTTCACCGTGTTTTAGGTGAGGCGCCACCTTCGGGGAGCGCGTCAGGAGCGCAGCGTGGTGCGGGTGCCCAGAGGTAGTGCCAGAGGTCAGAGCCGGGGGATACCCCGTGTAGCTGTACTTTTCTTTCTTGTCACTGTACTAGTCGTGGACTACTGTTGCTGTTGTTGCTATTTTATTGTGGACCATGTAAATTGTTAATTTATTTCCTGCTTAATATTATAACTGTTTAATTTCTGTAATTATCGGTGATGCTTATGTAGTTTCCACACCATCCTTTTAACCCTTCCGAGTCTTCGGACTCGTGGGTGGCGGTACGAGTCTCGGGTTATCGGGCCTTCCCGGTAATCGGATTCTCGGGTCGTTACAGTGACGGTCCATCATTGGTGCGTCACAGCCCTCTGACGCATCCAGGTAGGTGCGTCATAGCCATTTCGTTTTCTTGAGGTTCTGGTCAGCCGGTTGCCCTGACGGCCCAGTCCTCACGCATCACAGCCCTGTAACGCGCCTTCCTTGGTCCATTACATGCTGTTTGACCGGATTTGACCGTGTCAGTCAGTTCATGTAGCGGTCATTCCTCTGTGCGTCACAGCCTTGTAACGCGCCTGTCCTAGGCCGTTACACGCTGTTTGGCCGAGTTGGGTGGCTGTGTCGGTTGGCTCTAACGGCCTTGCCCCCATGCGCCAGGGTGCTGTAACGCATCCGTGCTGGACTGTTACCTGCTGTTCGACCAATTTTTAAACTTGGGCCTGTTGGCTCTGACGCACCTGTCCTGGTGCGTCAGGCTCGTGTAACGTGCCTGTGATGCTGCGTTACAGCCTTGTTGTGGTCGTGATGGCCGTTGGGTGATTCGATGTTTGCCCGTGTGTTGGGTAGTCGTAGGTTTGTGTTCTAGGGCTTTGTTTGTGTGGTAGTGGTCTTCTGGATCGGTCGGGTTAGGTGACTGGGTGCGGTCTTTTCCCTGACTACGATAGTTCCCTAGCGACGCAATCTAGAACTGCCAATGCCCTTGCCTCTGGTTGTGTGGCGGCTGTTCCTTGACTGCTGGGTCTGCCTAGTGGTTGAATGACGGTCCGTTTTGCAAGAGCGTTGTTATTGCCGTTTCGGTTTCTGCTTGTCTTGGCTTGGTCTCGTTGTTTGCCCGTGACCCGTGGGTGTCTGTTGACGTCCTATATGGGCAGTAACCATGATGGGACAGCCAGGAGTGCTTGTGCTTGCTGCGTGTGGGTCTGTGCGTCGATTGTTTGTGTCGGTGTTATCTGGCTCCGGTCAACCGGGGGTTACCCAGGGGTTGATAGGAGGCTTCGTGTGTCTCGGCGGTTCTGTCCAGCTCGAGACATTGGTTCTGGATACCTCGAGGTGTTGTCCTACCTCGGTCTGTGTGTCCAGGTGTGCTGAGGGTTCTCAGTGTTTCCTCAGGTCTCCGTGCGTCATTCTCTTGCGGAGTATGTCATTTTCCCTGGCTTAGGGTTAGACCGATTGGCGGCTTGTTCCGCTGTTCGTTACGATCTTGCCTTCGAGTCGTCCGGCTCAAGGATCGTTGCGCTGGTAGGTCTAGTTGCCTTGTCCTGAGTCGGTCGGCAGTTGTCTGTACTGCCATTGGTGCTTGGAAGTACGGGTGACAGTGTCTGTTTAACCTGTCTGTACTTCGGCACTTGTGTTTTGGGTCTCTGTGTTCATGAGCTTCCACTTTCTGCTACCCTCGACTTTCAATTGTCGACCCACCTCAGGAGTGGTGGGAGGGGTGTTCCCATTAAACGGTTCCTAAGCTAGTTCTGTGGGCTCCCGGCTCGGTTACTGCAGCGTCCTACGGGGGGAGAATACTAGGTAGAGGCGTGGGTTAGGCGAGAGCCAGTGTGTGCACACGTGGTTAGGGGCTTGTGGATGAGGCGCCGGCGGGCGTTCCTTTGACTAGTTACTCGAATTCGGTTGCTGTTCTGGTTTGGGTCTGGTCAGCGGGTACTGGAGTCTCCGCCTGTTTGGTTAGGCGTTGTTAGACTCGGTACGTGGAGCGCAGCATACGACGTCAGTGGACGCAGCTGGCTATGGAGAGGCACTCCCGTCACGTGACACGTGACTTTCGGCGTTTCTGTGCGATGCGACCTTCCCGGGTTAGCCTTTCTGTGGCTGTACTCGAGGTCAGTGTTCTGTTGCCTCCTCGACGTTCTGGTCGTGTGTGGGGCAGTGGGCATGACGTCCTGGTTGTGTTGTCGGTTGTCGGTCTAGGTTTTCCTAGGCTTTCTTGTTGTCCTTGCGGGTCTTCGCTTTAGGCCTGGCGTTTTGTCGACAGATCGGAAACTCCTGACTGTGTCAGCTCTGAGTCGCCTTCCTGCTGTTGCTTGGAGTAGTTTGGGGTGCCGAGGTTAGTTCGGTAGCCGTTGTTTGGCACGGGCTCCCTCCCCCTCTTCCTTAGCTTGCTCCCTACTCCTGCTACCCGTCTGTTCCTTTACAGCTTTCTAGTGTAGCTTTCCTGTTTGGCTACTGCTGTTGTTTACCCTGCAGTTTTAGTGTGTTACTGTGTGTTTTTCAGTGGGGATCCACGTGACCCCTACTGAGCCAGTGACATGAGGCTCACCCCTCCTTTTCAGGTGGGGTGATGTTCGTTCTGCTTACGTGGCTCTTGGATCTGCGTGTTGTTGTGGCCAGCTGGTACCCTCGTCGGGCTTTCCCCGACTTTCTAGTACGTCCTTCTTTTCTGTCGACTGTACTTGGTAGACTTGATGTCTTTCCTTTGGACTTGACTCTGGGTATATAATTGTTAATTGTAATCTGTTAATTAAAAAGTAATTTTATTTCCGCTATTTTAGCAACCCGATCTAATGAAATTTAATTGCTTACTGCTATATCTGTCAGTTCAATATACTACACGATAATCCTTTTTCCCTTCGGAGCTTACCACTCTTGGGGGGCCTCGCGGGTTCCAAGTGGTATCAGGTGTATTCGATTATTCTATCGGGTATATCTGGTATCCGGGATCCGGGTCGTCACAGTCTAGGCAGAGATAGAAGAAAGCAGGAAATAAACAAGCAGGGGCACCCCTCTAAGGGTGCGCCCCGGATACATCGGCACGTGCCCCAGCCTCATCGGACTCACGTGCGACTACAGCTCTAGCTACCGGCGACTCCACATCCAAGTCCACCACCGAGGCACCAGCGGGTGCTCGCTCACCCGTGCCCGACATCGACCCCGCAGCGCCCGCCTCTACGGAGCCAGGTTCCCCCTCTCCGCCCTCGGAGTCTAAGCCTTAAGGAGTTGAAGGAGGGGGGAGGACCGGGGCCACGAGGTCGAAGTGCCCTATTGTGGCCTTCACAGCAGCACTCCAGCCCTCCCGGAAGCCACGGTCACGGGCTGGCCCGTAGTACTCCAAGGCCACCTCCGTCAGCTCGTCTCGGTAGGCCGAGGAGGAGCGAAAGTTCCCCACAGCTTCCTCACCGGCCGAGGACAGGGACATACGCAGCCTGGCAAGCTCCGCCTCGATCTCTTGGCCGCGGTCCCCCATGGCTCGGGCCTGCGCCTCCAGCTTGGCCGCCCACTCTCCAGCCGCGTCGGCCTGCGCCCGAAAGGTGTCCCGATTGCGCTCCATACCAACGAGGGCCAGATTCAGTTGGGCCAGCTACTCCCGGAGTCCGGTGCTGACAGCCTCAGACTCCTTCAAACGCCCTTCGGCCTCCGCCTGAAGGGCCCGACTGGCCACAAACTCACGTATGGCATCCAGGAAGCGGTGCCTCCACAGCCCGAAGGCATTGACGGCCAGGCACACGGTCCTCGCAGCAACGGCCGTCAACTCATCCATGGTCTCAGGGCCAAGCTACCCGACGTGCTTATGCCAGCGAGCACTTCGCACCATAAGGTCAACAATGGCCGCGACGCCAGGCATCCCCGCCGGCGAGTCCTCGGGCTGTGAGGACTGACAACGCGGGGGAACCCTCCGCGGAGGGAGAGAATCAGCTCCAGCAGTGATAGGAGCCTTGCCCCTTTCGTGCCCCCGTCCGTTGGAGACAAGCGCCGAAGTAGCAGCTGCCGGCACCACGGGCGATGACGGCGGGCGAACGCGAGGGGGAGGCGCCCCGGACGAGGGTGGGACCCGGCGCCTAGCCGGGGTTGAATCCCTCCCTCTCTTCCTCGACCAGCGGTGACTGTACATCTCAGCCAGCTCGTCCTCGGTCAGATAAGCTCGACCACCGCCAGCCATGGCGGACTCTTCACCAGGTGCGATAGGAGTGGCTTCGGGGGAACTCCGTCGAAGACTAGGCCCTCCGCTGGCCACCGACGCCTCGGGCGAACGCACCAGAGGAATGCCAACAGGGGCCGGGTACTGCAACCACCCCGGGGCAAACGCAACCTGGGCTGGGGGGGCGGCGACCGACACCTGACTGGCTCTCGGAGCAACATGATCCACGGGGCGAGGAGCGAGCCGCGGCAGCCGAACGACCTCGGGGATCCACCCCTGCGCTTCAACCGCCCCTAAGAACAAGTATAAAGTTAGTCAAGCATCGGTCACAACCGCTGCGACCCTGCGGGAAGATAAAACCAGTACATGCGGCAACGGAGGACGTAACCCCAGCTCTCGAAGCAGCGCCGGGGTCAGGACGTGGTCTGCATCTACAAGGGGATATCGGGAAACAGACTTCAGATCCCGGCGGCCCTCAGCATTGAGGGGAGGCTTTAAATCACGCCAAGGGCGAGGAAAGCCACTCCGCATCCAACCGTCAGAGGCTCTTTCCCAATCCGTCGACTTGATCAGGTATACGTACCGCTCCGCCCATCCCTTACGGTTGGACGCGGTACGAGAGACTGTGATAAAATGGTCGTTGGCACGAGCCTTAAAGTAGGTGAAATAGGTGTCGGATGGGTAACTCTAGAGGAGGAAGAATTACCGGAATAGATCGACACTCGGCTCCACCGACGCTCTACGGCATGCATAGACAAATCCGCAAAGGATGCTGTAAGAATTGGGGGATATGCCCCCAGGGTTCCGCCCATAGTGGTGAAGGACGGCTGCGATAAAAGGGTGAACTGGGATACCTTGACCCGCCTGAAAGGAGGCCACCGGAATCATGATCCCGCCGGAAGGATGACTCATTATGTCGTCTCCCACAGAGGGGAAGACGATGTCGTACTCAGGGGGAATTTGGAAGGCCTCCCGCAAGCCATGGAATACCCTATAGGCCACTAAAGGTTGGGAACCAGGCCGACTAGTGCCCGCACCCGAGGTGCTCGGCATACCGCCCCGACCTTTAGGCATCTCCTCCGAAGAGGAGGACTCGACGCTAAGGGCTCTCCTACGTGTAGGCATCGCTACCGAAGGAAGGAAGAACAGAGAAAGAATGATCCTCACCGGGCAAAAGGAGAAAGACGCCTACGACGGAGTGCGGCGACAAGCAAAGCATGGGTATGGCTTGCGAGAGACATCGCAGCACTTCTTATAACCGCCCATTAACAGATCGACGGTTGTCCCCTGGGGACCAGGTGAAGGGACGCCGGCTGCTACGGCGGTACGGCTACCGAGACCAGGTGACCGTTCTGAGCCCACATCCCCAGAACAGGAGAAGACCCGGAGTCATCATTGTCAGCGTGGCATCTGCCACCGCTAGAGGCGCCTTGCGCACCAAGTAGGCTCTCGAAGTCACCAACTCCCATCGTACGAGGAAATCGTCTTCGGATCACACTCTCCAGAAGAACCCTCTTGGGCTACTCTCAGTCCCCTACAAGTGCTCGGTAACTGAGAGTAGGGGGGAAGTGAGGAGGGTAAATATGGTTCGACTCAGAAACGGCCCAAACACGAGCGGCCCATTAAGGCTTGGACGAGCTAAGCCCAGGCAAGAGGCGAACATACATGCTCAACCCAATAAGAAGAGGACCGACCCAGCGGAGCATCGGATTCCTGGACGCACAATGAAGCCGGCCCAAGCGCAGTTCTCACCTGAGGACACTCCGACGACCGACCGTTGCCCCCACGACGTCGGCCTTGACCCATAACGGGGGAGTACGCGCCATGAGTGCCGTAAGACTCGCCCAGGGACCAGCCGACGCCGGGGCTATCGCCCTCCAACGGGAAACTCCCGCCAACATAGCGGGGGAACGTTACTCTACTAAACGGACCCTTCCCTATCAAGGGATGAGCCTTCCCTATCAAGGGATGAGGCCCCTCGCTCCAGGACAACCCGTATAAAAGGGACATCGACAGAAGAGAGAGGACATTGTAGATTCTTCTACTAAACCCCCATACTACTACGCAAGAGGAGACACAGTGGGTACTTCGGCCACTAGAGCTTCCTACTGAGAAGAGAGCAGCCCGACCTGCAACTACGACCGAGAGGCCATCCGCTGCAAACAGAACGCCTCCCTCTCCTGTACGGCCTTACCACTCAGCGAGCACTCTCCGAGAATCCACTGGGAGCGGAAAGCACGCATACAGAGGGTCTACACGCCTCTCGGATCGTCTACTATAGCCTCTACTTCTCTCTCATTAGCTCCTCTCTATTGCTCATTAATCCATTACTGACTTAATCATCGGAGGGTTGTCCCATGGGGTAACACCCGGAACTCCTTCTGACGCCCTTCTGATTTCTTGGTGTGTGCAGGCCTCCACGGGCACGAGACAACTTCCTCAACAAATAAATAGAGAAGATGGTACGTGACCTAGAAATCATTTTCCCGTCGCTACATGTTTCATCCTCTTTCACAAAGAGAGCAATTGTATATATATACATAATACGTATACAATGATATGATGTAGTGCGTGATGAAGTGATAAACTTATATCGGTATGTATCGTGTACTATCGATCACGTCACCGTACATTCTATCATTTCAGTATACTCTTTAGAAATAAATTAAAAACATTTAATCATACCATAACAAAAGATTAGAGAAGTGAGATTAATTCTTCCCTTAATTAAGATGGCAGATCGACTCTGAGAGGTGGTTACTCACAATATTTCAGACCACCGATGTATAGAGACGGCGTGTTTCTTCTACAGAGTATAAATTAAAGTCTCTTGTTAATGACTCGGTACGTGTGGATGCCGTGCGTGTTGAGATATATAGCTAGGGACTGTGAAAAGTCGACACGTCTCCGGATCTCAAAGTTAAACTTACGTACAACTTACGAGATTAATTAATTAAAACCTGTAGCTTTATCAAACGAAACTTTGTCTCTCATTAGTAGATCGATGTGGTTTTAATTAATTAAAAACTTACCTACTGATCATGTGAAACACATATATCGGTGGCCTTCAGGGCTTTATCTCACGAAACTTCCTCTCCCTTAACTTCCGTCGTGTATATAGAAAAAGTGCAGCCCAGGCCTCAATATATTATTGGACTGGGCGCCCTTCGGTCCCGCCCCTACAAAAAAGAAAGGAAAGGAAGAGAACTCTCGTACGATAATTCTCATCAAATATGTGTGCATAAATAAGGGCCTTGGCCCTCAGCCGGGGACTCCTCCATATATATATGCACGCACAAGCGATCGCACCAACACACGCCACCACCGTGTCCCCGATCCGTCCCTGCTGCTCATCGATCGTTCACTTAAATTCCAGCACTACAGTTTGTGAAACTGGTCGATCCCGTATAGTCGCCCGCCCGCCCGACCCCCCCCCCCCCAAGTGTGTGAGTTAACGATGGCCAGCGCCAGGGGGTTCTGTCTGGTGCTGGCGGCGCTCCTGGCGCTGCTCGCCGTCGCGGGGGCGAGCACCCTGACGTTATTCGACGGGCCCGGCTGCACCGGCAACACCGTCATCCGGTACTGCGAGGACAACGTCGTCATCTCGGACTGCGGCAAGTGCTACAACATCAACAGCACCCAATTCGCAAGTGGCGGCTACTACTACCTCCACACCGTGGGCGCCGCCAAGTTCTACTCCAACGCCGGCTGCAGTGGCTTCCCTGCCAAGATCCTCATCGACGACACCTGGTACTGCAGCGGGATCGAGTACAAGAGCGTCCTGCTCACCAACTCCACTACCCTCGGCGACATCACGGACCACCACCAGCAGTGATCTATCCACATTAATATTGTGTGGTTATATATATAGCCTAAGCTCCTGTACGTACGTTGTGGGAGGTTCGATCGGCGGGTATATCTATATATATATGATATCTACCTACCAATCTCTCTCTCTCTCTCTCTCTCTTTGCTAGTAAAAGGAGCACGTACGCATGCATATGAGGATCTACCTATCTCAATGATAAAGGTGTTGTGTGACCTTCCAGTCCCTATCCCAAAGTGTGTTCTTTAATTATCTTCACCGTCCCCTTCTTCTTCGTACAATGGGGATTATTGTGGGCATGGACGGGTTACTCGTACTGAATGGGAACATGCACTATCCTTGTTTGCTTAGGTTATGTACCCTGTGTTTATCTTTATCCACCTACTTGACTTTACATCGTGATTACTTTCTAAGGTCATGGATCCTGTGTTTGCCTTTTATCTACGTAAATAATCGTGAAGAGACATGTAAAAATAATCTCCTTAAAAATAAAACATACTTGAGGAGGGTAAAATCAGCTCGGCCCATATAAGATCTATTACGTCAGGCCCACTTCGACCGGACCTCTACAACGCACACAACGAGCCCTCGACAGCCGCGGCCCATAGTGGACAGCTCAGGACGGATAGTCCTCGGATTCGCCAGCGCACGGACGGCATCAACCCAGGCTCAACGGATATCGGATGACCCTCCGCCGACCAAATGTTACCTCTCACGACGTCGACCTCGACCCCACTAAGGGCGAGCATGAAGTTACAGGCGCCATAAGACCCGCTAGAGAACTACCCGACTCCGGAGGAACGGATCCTCAACAGGAAACTCTCTATGATCACGGGGAGGCGTTACCCCACGACTTACGTCATTTCCTGCTAAGGGATAGGCCTCCACCGCCAGGACAACCCCTATAAAAGGATCCCTTGCCAGCGGCACAGGGACGGACACACACACAGAGACAGACAGATACTGAGACAGAGTGTTGGTTCTACGAAGGAGAGTACTGTTCTTCTTCTGAGCACCCTTACCGCCCAGCGAGCACTCTCCGAGCGCCCACTGGATACGGCGAGCACTCGATCGGGAGACTGACCACCCCTCCAGGCCTACTTCATTGACCTTCTGCTCTGTCTCCCTCTCCTGTTCATCCTTATTCTCCATCTTCGAATGTGCTGACTTAAGCATCGGAGGGTTGTCCCCTGCGGTAACGCCCAGGGCTCATTCTGACGCCTCTTCTCTGGTGTTTGCAGGCTTCCACAGGTGCCAGATGATCCCTCCTCAACAAATAAATTTAAAAGTGTGGTACGAGACCTAGGAACTAGTTTTCACCTCAATAATACTCAAGAGAGTGGTGTCTTGTCCACCTTCTATTTCAAGATTTTGGGTTGGATTGCTTAACAAATTCAAAGAATTTTTGCAAGAAAAACAGTGTTAAAATGACATTTGTAAAAAGATCATTCTTGAAAACGCATTGGTAGCTAGGTACATCATTATATAAATCTAAATTATGCAAATCACCGTAGCTAACCATTAACACACATGAACTTAACCATGATTCAATTTAACTAGACTTGTGAAATATAAAAATACCCCTAGTTAAAATCCCATCTCCCTCTCACACTCATATTCCTCCCAAAAACCCTAGCTAATCCGCCGGTGCCCCCCCACCTGTTGATACTGGCTGTGATTGTTGCTATTCGACTGTTGTTGCACGGTGGTGGTTGTCGGAGATGGCCTATCATGGTGGCGGTGGGAAGGTGGGGACCTATGATGACGTTCCATGACACAAGTGACCTTTGGCGCATCCTCTAGAACATGCGGCAAGCGAGCTCCAGGCACCTATAGGTGGAGTCCAAGTTTGACGTCAAAAGCGAGCCCGTGTTTGATAGCGTGAGCATGGACCTTTTTCCCCCTCTTGGAGCACAAATAGGAAGACGCAAACCCTGAGGACGAACAAGAATGTGTGCTCATCCAGGGGTACATGACCATCCAACAGCATCTGGCGGTAGTGTTAGGGTGCTAGGCCCGGATACAGAGGGGGGGTGAATGTATCCTACTACGAAATATGTCCAATTTAAAAACTAGGATGCTAAGCAAGTTCCGGAGTTAAGCTAATACGATTAGATAAAATAACAAGCAGGTGGAGCAAACCTATCCAAGCATCCAGCAGAAGCAAATCAAGCAATCTGATGAACCAGTTGAAAATCCTTTTAAACAAAAGAGCAAATATGTAACTGGCCCCCAAACAATCAACTAGCGGAAGCAGCACAAATGAGAATAAGAAATCTCAAGATAATCTGTGAAGGGTGGTAGGAGATATTGAAGAACACACTACAAGCAAACCACTGCTCAAAGATTTTAAGGTGGTTCGGTCCTCCAGACCTACATCCACCCCTCACTCCCAACCGGAGTGAGGCTTCACTAGCAAACGCTAGAACCAAGCAGACACAGTCTGCAAACAGTTGCTGCCACACAGCTTGACTAGGGGAACAGCCTCCCCTCTTCCTCCCAACCGGAGGGACACCCAAGTGACTCCCAGCCACTTGGAAACTAGAGGTCGCAGACCTCTCTTCCTCCAGACCAGGAGGGACACCTGGACTTGCAACCACAAGCCCAGAACCGGAGGACTAGCCTCCCTTCCTCTAACCAGAGGGAACCCACAAGTGACAACCTGTCATTTGCAACCCGGAGATCAGATCTCCCTTCTCCTGAACCAATAGGAGGAACCCGATCCCCAACAGGGCAATCGGAAGAACAAGATAACCAGATGAAAATGGAAAAATAAAAACACGAAATGAAAATAACTTAAGCAAACAGAAAGCTGAAAAATGAAATGCACAATGTGGCTCTCAACGGAGCTGACTGGCCTGGATCTGATCCACGGTCCAGTGAAGATAGATCTTCAAGCAGCTTCTTCCTTCTTCTCCACGAGCTCTCTCGCTCACTCTCTATCTCTCTTTCTTTCTCTTCTGCTCTCTTCTGCACTTCTTCTTCTTCACTCTTTCTTCTCTCTTCACACGCTCTTTCTTTTTCTGCTTTCACTCTCACTCTCTTCTCTGCTCTCTTCTTTTCTTTCTTTTCTTCTTTTTCTGGATCGAAGGGCTTTCTACTCTTCCGGCTTTCTGCTTTGATCTATCTTCTTCTGTGGAAGAAGGATCATATATATAGCAGCAGCATCATCATCACCCCCGACGTGTGACCTCCACATTTCCAGCCCTAAGTATTCGGACCACGTGGCAGTCTCTCAGCCAGCTTCATTTCAGCCTCGGATCACGTGCTGCCCAGTCACTGGGGAATATTTCCTCGGACCACCTTCTTCTTCTCCTGTAAGGAATTAACACGATTAACACTCAGGGCCACAATAACTAAAACTGCATGAGGTATATGAAAGCAATACAAGATGCACTGTACTGAGAATGACACGAGATACACAAGATTACTTCAGTACGAAATAAATGGAGAATGACATGAGGTCAGATGAAAACAGCACGAGGTAAAAAAGAGAACAACACGAGATACATAATTAACACAACAACGAAGACGACACGAAGTCAGATGAAGACAGCATGAGGTGAGAAGAAGATAACACAGAGTGAAGCAATAGAAAGACACGCGATCAGAAGAGACCTGGACGAGGTTAGAACGAAACAACACGAACTAACAAACGGCAACAAAAGACGACACGAAGTGAAACAACACTTGAAAACATAAGAAAAATAACTCGAGCACAAAATAGCTCGAATGAACGACTCGAAGACGAGGCGACACGGGCTGACCACGACACGAAGACAGATAACAGAAACCGTCACGAGTTGAAGACAACACGAAGATGAAAACAGAAACCGACACGAGTTGAAAACAACACGAAGACGAAACACAGCAATTGACACGGAGTGTGGTCAAGGCGAGAAGGACACGAAGTCTAAAGAGAAAAACAGCACGAAGACAGAAGAGTGACACGGCTATCACGACACGTGATGAAGCAGTGACACTAGTAAAAAAATGACTCGAGGAACAACAGTAAGTGACATGAAATTAAACAAGCAGACATAAAAGATGACACGAGATGAGGTCACAAAGTGACAAAGACACGAGGTCTAGAAAACACGACACGAAGACATGAGATAGACACGTCTTCAACAACACGTGATGAAACGGTGGAAGCAAAAGAACAACTCGAGGAACTACAGTAATTGACACGAAAACACAAGAGCAAACATAGAGGACTGACTCGAGATGAGCAACTAAGTGCTAACGACACGAGGTTCATACAGAAGCAACTCGAAGTTCATCAGAACAATTCGATCTGCTTCAGAGGAATCAGCACGAAGTCAATCAGCACACAACTTAAAGTAACACGAGGTACGAAAGGACGACACGGCGTGTTGAAAACACAAACAGTACTAAAACTAAAACGACACGAGGTAAGAAAGAAATAACACGGACATAAACACAAGAATAACACGAAGTATGACAGAAATAGTACGGACATACAATGTACTACCTCATAGCAGATTTCTTGTTAATCAATATGCATCAGACGACTGTGTATGGACTTGAAGACCCTTAGCCAATGTATAGACTTCAAAGTAGAGACCGATGTGTAGACTTCACGTGAAAGCCCAATGTGCAGACTTGAACCCCCTCTATGGAGTCGGAGGTTGCGACGAAGTGGAGGATGCAGCTATAGAGGAAGAGAGAAGCCCCGACAGTGTAAGCTTAGCTCAAGGTGGGACTATGATCGGGTACCTAAGTTGGTTAATGTGAGATAAAATGATACATTCGAGTGCTCGTGGGTTTAGCTCAAAGATGAACTATGATCGGGTGCCTAAGTGGCTTAACCCCAAATGAAATTATACATCTGAGTGCCCGTAGGCTTACCTCGGGTTGAGACTGTGATTGAGTGTCTAAGTGGCTCTGCCCAAGAGAAAACTTTCATTTGAGTGCCCATAGGCTTAGCTCAGGCTGAGATAATAATCGGGCGCCTAAGTGACGTAACCCAAGGTAAAACTATATATCCGAGCGCCCATGGGCTTTGCTCGGAACTGAGACTACGATCGGGGGCCTAAGTAGCTTAGCTCGAGACAAAGCTATCCAAGTGCCCATAGGCTTTGCTAGAAGCTAGATGTACCCTGATGCTCGATGGGCTTGGGTAGAGGAAGTGATCTAATACGATCGGATCTAAGTGCCAATTTAGCTTTGCTTAGTGATAGATGTATACTATGATGCCTCGTGAGCTTCGCCAGAGGGAGTGATTTGATAGGATCTGATCTGAGTGCTGATTTAGCATTGCTCAATGATGGATGTACTTTGGCGCTCAATGGGCGTGACCAGAGACACTGATCTGATAGGATTTGATCCAAGCACCGATTTGGCTTTGCTCCGTGATGGATGTGCTCCGTGATGGATGTACTCTGACTCCCAGTGAGCTTGGCCAGAGGGGGTTCAAACGTGGTGGCTACAACTATGGCATAACTGGTCATCGATCAAAGGGTTGGGCATCTATTTACAAAAACGGCGTGATAACCAAGGCTAACGCATAATCGGTCGTCATTCGGTGGTCGGGCCTCAGGTTGCAGGAGCGACAAGGCAGCTAGGGCTATGGCATGATCGGTCTTCAATCAATGGGCTGGGTTGTTAACCACACAAGTGACATGGTAATTAGGGCTTAGGCATAATCGGTCGTCAATTGGTAGGCTAGGCCTCAAGTTGCTAGAGTGACTTGGCAACTAGGGCTATAGCATGACGAGTCGTCAATCGGTTGGCCGAGCCTCTAATCATATATATAATCATACTTGCATGCATAAGTGAGGGATACATGAAAGGGTTAGTATGGCACGACCTCCAGAAGAGGAGACGGTGGACTTCCAACGAGGTAATATCACCTACGGTCAACTATAATGTTAAGGGTGCGCATGGCTTCTTCGGCTTGCCTCAATCGCAAGGTGGAGTTGTAAGGGAGGTAGTTGAATCTTCAAGTTGCCCCCCCCTAATGCAGGGGAATGAGTGCTAGTATTGGGTGTCCTACAAGCCAATCTCGAGTCGGGTAGACCCGATAGTTGTACAATCTTGTTCATCATTAATAAAGTGGTATTTGAGCGTAAATATGTAATTATATATTACGCTACGATGTCCCTAGGATATGTGATTGTAAAGTCAACTCGAGATGAGATCTCGATCATGAGATTGACTTTACATGGACACATACCTTAAAACTGTTACCGGTTGGAGGGTAATCACTTGGGGACTTTGATTACCTATTAAACCAGTACACATGATGTATGGGTGAGCAGTCTCATGGTCATTGGTGCGGAGCACCAATACATATGTGTAGATGTACGTCCTGGGAGGATGCACACTGGACTGATCCGCCATTGGATCTTCAGATGGTTGATTATACCTAATGCCAACTAAAGATCCAATTGTCTCAATAGCATCGTTGGTCCTTTGACCTGAGACTTTGATTGGATCTTACACGAGGACTGGAATTGTTTAATACTTGGCTAAGTGACTTTAACCATAAGTCATGAATTGCCAAGTCATTAACCATATCAGGATACTTGTGAAGATCATCAAAGGTCAAGAAGGAATCGCTCACTGTCGGGTATATATCAGACAGTTAATGGGTCATGACACTAACATTTCATTAAATCCCTGGCCAGGGTCGTGTGAGTTCGTTTAGAACGGACGTCATTGTAAGGTGTAAAAATGTTTCACTCTATCCTTTCCCGCCGTAAGCACTATGAACATATAACCAAGCATATAAGCGTGAAAGTGTATGGAGAGAAAAGGGCGATGAAGAATAGAGAACTAACCGTGATCGCCACCAAGGTTCTACAGCACCAAAAGGATGAAGGAAAGATGAAGGCGGCACCGTGTACCTTGAAAAATAAGGAAGAAGATGCGGCCCGAAGGGAAGCCGCTACACGTGATCGCGCTTGAGAAGATGCGGGGAATCGATCGTGAGTACACCTCCTCACCTCCTAGCCGGCTAGAAAGCAAGGGCCTCACGTCCTATTGATAATCTCCTGTAAAATAATGCAACAAAAAAGAGGTAAAACCCATTAGAATTTGAAGTGTAGCATATGCCCCGAAGTGGTAAAATAGCATGAAAAAAAGGGGGAGAACATACCGGGGGAGGGTTTTTAACCCCTATAAACGGGTGCAAACAAAAGGTGGGAGTGTTGTGCATGCATGGGATTTAAAATCATGAAATTTGATGAGGGGAATAGGGAGAAAAGTGCTATGCAAAATGGAGAAAAACATAAAAATGTGTAGAAAATTGTGCAAAGACTAAGTGTGGAAACAGAGACGATTTGCTAAAAGTAGGAGAGGAGAATAAGAGATTGGAGTGATGAAATTGAGCCCAAAGAGATGGGAATGAAAGAAGATACTCCCCTCTTCCAGATGGAGTCGAAGGAGGATGAAGATGATGGAGCCTGACTCCGCTCCGAGCCGACGAAGAGCGCCCCGTCGCACATGTTCAAAAAAGGTGTGCAGAAAACCCAGAATTTGTGACAAAATCAGAAAAGTTAGGGTAAAGAAGAGAGGTCAAACGATGACGAAAGGAAGCCCAAATAGAATGGATGGAGGGCTAATACTTCCCTCAACAGCCTGGGGTTGAAGAAACAAGTCGACAATCCGGCATGGCTTCGCCCCCGATCGAAGAAGAGTCCCCCCCCCCCCCCCCGCGCGCAGGCGAACTGGGCAGCTTTATATAGAAATCTGCTGGAACCCAGAACTTTCTGCTGCGATTCCAGAGAATAGAACCCACCAAATATCGAGATCTATGGATCAATCTCGAGATAATAGTCAGGATAAGAGGTAAGAAGAAACATGACTCTATTTGGTGGAAGGATCTGGAAGTTATTAGCTCTGGAAGGTAGCCCCGGAGCCTATTCTGGAGGAGTTTGTGTTACATGAAATGTGTAAATCCTGATATTGCGGCCAAGATTCCAGGAGATATAGCCCATTAAAATTCATGTTCTATAGACCAAAGTCGAGATAACAGAAAGGCCAAGAGATAGAAACAAACGGAGCTCCATTTGGTAGAATATTCTGGAAGATATAGCCCTAACAAGGAGGCCCCGTCGAGCAGAAGTTGGCCTTAGAGTCCAACGGTGAAGAAATCGGAGTTCAGGATCATTTGGACTCTCTGTTATAGAGACGGTCTATCGAGCGGCCATTTCTGGTAAGAAACGGTCATGACCGGACCGCAACTATCCTTGGGATGGCATGAAGAATAGAGCCATTGGCGAACATGGCAGTTTGGGCAAAACAGGTTAAAAATGGTCTACCAAATGACCACTTCTCAGAGCTGGGCGGTCTAGCAAATGACCTCCTTTAGGAGTTGGGCGGTCTACCAAATGACCTCCTTTAGGAGCTGGGCGCGACTTTGGAAATCAGAGCTTATCTCAAAAACGGTGCAGAACTAGAGAAAGTAGTAGAATAAGAAATTGTAGATAATTAAAAAATGAACAACTTTCATGAAGAGAGTAAGATGAAAAGATGACCAGAAGAGAGAGAAAATAGGGTGAGAACAGAGAGGAAAAATACCAGGACGGAGGTGAACAGTGTAGCATGCCAGAAAAACGCGCATAGCTTGAAATTGGTGGAGAACTGGCCAATGGCGTAGAAGAAGAAAATGTAGGGATTTAAAAATTGAACAACTTTGGTGAAGAAAACTTAATGAATAGAGGAATGAAAGGGGATGAAAAGGGACTGTTTTTAAAGACTACGCAGCGAAAGGGGCCGAATGCTTGAGGGAAGTCGACCTAAATGGGCCGTAAGTCGACTTGGAAGGCCGGAAGGTGATAATAACACTACAAGAAAAAGTGGCTATAGCGACCGCATTAGCGACCGCTTTAATCGGTCGCTAGTCGGTCCCAAATAGAGACCAATTCGGCGACCGAAATAATCGGTCGCACATCTGAGACCTATTGGCGACCGAACTAAATTCGGTCGCCAATCGGTCGCTGATCCCGTTATACTCCCCCCCTGCGACCCCCGCCCGCCCGAGCCCCTCCCCGCCCGAGCCCTCCCTCCCGCCCTCCACCCTCCCGACCGAACTAAATTCGGTCGCCAATCGGTCGCTGATCCCGTTATACTCCCCCCTGCGACCCCCGCCCGCCCGAGCCCCTCCCCGCCCGAGCCCTCCCTCCCGCCCTCCACCCTCCCGCCCGAGCCCCCTTCCCCTGCGGCCCCCTCCCCCTGCGGCCCCCTCTCCGCCCTAGCCCCCCCTCCACCCTCCCGCCCGAGCCCCCGCCCGAGCCCCCTTCCCCTGCGGCCCCCTCCCCCTGCGGCCCCCTCTCCGCCCTAGCCCCCCTCCTCCGCCGGAGTCCCCCCTTCCCCTGCGGCCTCCCGCCCGAGCCCCCCTCCGCCGGAGCCCCCCCTCCCCCTGCGGCCTCCCGCCCGAGCCCCCCTCCTCCGCCCGAGCCCCCCTCCCCGTGCGGCCTCCCGCCCGAGGCCCCCTCCGCCGGAGCCCCCCTCCGCGCCGCTCGCCTCGCCGTCGTCGCCGCGCCGCTCGCCTCGCCGTCGCCGCTCGCCGTCGCCGTCGTCGCCGGCTTCCTCTCTCTCACACACAGGTACCTCTCTCTCTCTCTCTCTCTCTCTCTCTCTCTCTCTCTCTCACACACACACATAAAAAAATGGCTAAGGCCAGAGGAAGCAAAACTTTTGAATAACTATACATATCAAGCTATGAAATCAGAATGAAGAGTTCAGATAAGGTAGAGAAGATAGACGTCTAGGTCACCAAAAAGAGTTGATGGATCAGGGCCTACCAAATGCAGGTCAACCCATACGACGCCACCTTGGCACTATTAAAATGTCCAAAGCATACAAAATCATCTTGGGTTGCCCACGACCCAATCTGATCAGGATAATATTAAAGCTTAGCCTGCTACTTGGCGAGATATGCATGGCCTTGGGACCACTTAACTCATTGGTGCACTCCGCGCAGGTCTCAACGGCGGCGAATGTTCATGGATTCCTTTTATCTATTCTCCTCCTCCAATCCGATAAGCAAGAGAAGGGGTTTGGGGCATATATATATATTATTATATATATATACATTTGCCTTTAGATTGGACGGCGGCTAACCAAAAGATAAAGACGTAAAAATGTGACCAATGACCAGTGAGATCGATTTTGTTGCTTTGTGAGCTGAGGCATCCAATTGTCCCAATAGAGGTTTATACTCCGTTTAATTATTGGGTTTATTGGGAGAATTTAATCATTAAAAGTTCTTACAAAAATTTAAGTCCAACTAAATACATAAATTTTCTCAACTTTAGAATCCAACTAACTTTTACTGATGAGAGAGAGAGAGAAATACATATGAGGAGGGTAATTAAAAAATCTCAAAACTCTTATCCAACCGTGCTCCCGGTTGAATTTAGATGCAAAACTATATGTGATATAAAATGTATTTTATATCCCATTCTGTCGTTAAATCTCCATTAACTCACCATGAAACTCACATTATGGTATTAAACTTAACATCTAATGTGTGGAAGGGAGAGTTGAGAGAGATGAAAACCAAATAGATTTTTTAGTTTCAAAGTTTTCAGACGACATGTCAAGTGTACCGTAACAGGTATTTACAATTTTATATGTTTTTATGAAATTGTTATGTAAC
This sequence comes from Amorphophallus konjac, assembly GCA_022559845.1. Lineage (NCBI taxonomy): Eukaryota > Viridiplantae > Streptophyta > Magnoliopsida > Alismatales > Araceae > Amorphophallus > Amorphophallus konjac. Next base: position 555,267,895 of record CM040121.1, on the reverse strand, counting down.
AGGTTATTTATTTTATTAAATTGTTATTTATCAGGTGATTTATAGTAGCTTTATATTAATTTTTGAAAAAAAAAATTTAATTAGCGACCGCATGGAGACCGAATAGCGACCGCTGAAAATATTAACTTGTATACAGGCCCACAAGTGCCTATACTATATACGCTTGATGAAGTCTTTCTATAGCTTTTCTATGCTGCAGATTGTTTGTTCTCTTCTTCTAGATTACTTCTTCTGTGTTAGTCTTTAATCAAGGATACTACATTAGCGAGGAAAATTTTCCTCACACAGTTACTAGCTTGCATGAACTGCAAGTGTCAGACTTCATATTCATTTGAGTCTTTGTTTATTGCAGATTGTTTGCTCATTTCTTGTCCGAGATATGGGGATTGATTGGCGAATGGGAGCTGAATGGTTTGAGAAATGTCTTTTGGACTACGATCCATGTTCTAATTATGGAAACTGGACTTATGGGGCAGGTTAAGCTCTTTTGCAGACTTCTCTATTCCATTTTTTAAATTTTCACTTCATGGGCCTTCTGTGAATTTTCATTTTTATGATGAGAGACTCAATCATAAGGTAAGGTTCACCTGAGACTAACACACCTAAGTGATACTTCAGGAATCACGGGAGATAAGCTGATTGCTTTCACATTTTTCTATGTTCATTAATTTGCTTGGTACTAACCAAATGTATTATTTATGACAGGTGTTGGAAACGACTGGGGTGTATTTTACTGCATCTTGAGGGTTCCACTTGTGAAACTTTGGCTGCTCTTAGTGGAGATGGAATTGCATTCTATGTCTTGTGGCCACATTATCCCCTTTGGATAACTTCTCATGTTGCCGTCTCCAACTGAATGAATTTTATTGCTTTCAGGTATTTTCCATGATTCCTGGTTTTAGCTCGGAGTTGATGCCGAAAGGTCGTGAACAGGAAAGCCAGGCAAAGATCAAGCGATACATGTACGTGATGGGTTCTATGACCAATGAAGGTACTCTCATGGTGTTTTCTTCTTCCATATTGTCCATTATACATGTGAATATCAATATACTCATTCTGCTGTTTATATTTGACATAGCTTTTATTTCAATCTTGGGCGTAAGACTGGATGATGATGATAGTGCTATGGTGTCATGGTGTGTACCCATCATGCATTGTGATCAATGTCCATATAAGTAAACTAGCAGAGTACAGCCCACTTCAAGTGTTTCTGGCAGTACATTATGATTATTCCACCATTTACCTGTGAATATGTATTTGATCCCGGGCGCATGAATTATTTCTCTCCACTGTTTCATGCAAGCTTTGTAAATGGGGAAGGAGATCATGAGCTCATTAACCTGAGGTGGGAATTGCTTTTGGATGAAGTATGATCATTACATCGACCGTAGTCTTGAAGTCGGGAGTGTTTAACCTTTCCAAGTCTCTCATAATCCAACAGTCATTTACCTTTCCACTTATTTGATCCACAATCCCATTAAATTTGAGGAAGTGATCCTTGTTATGACACGACCACTCCGACGGACAGAGTGACCTCTCAAGATCTCGATCCGCACAACAAGAAGGGAGGAAGAAGAAGGAACAATCACACAAGATAGGAACACATATTTACGTGGTTCGGAGGTTACCCCCTACGTCCACGGGCGACGGCGACAGTGGAACTTCACTAGATGTGGAGAAATATACAAAGAAGTCAGCACCCCAACTTGGAGGAACAAATCCTCTCACAAGAAACTCTCTCAAGCTATCCCCCCAAGACCTCTTTTAGATCTTCTCTCTAAGAAGCTCACTCGGGCTCTCACTTGGGGGCGGGTTTCATTTTTCATCGAATTAGAATCAACAGGCAGACTGTTCTGCAGGATTTTCCATAGGTGTATAGAGATTTTGGTTAGAACTGAAAGTGAAAAGATATGTATAAATTCTATTCACTTGAGTGGGGGAGGATACAGATCTATAAATATTCATAAAGCTAGAATAATATAAGGAAAGTAACATGTAGACATGAATAAAATATGCCAATTTAGGTGAAAAGATCTCCCCAAAGTCTGGTAACTGTCATGGCAGGAAGCCAGGAACAGCACCTCTAAGCAAAGGAAGGGCAGTTCATACAAAGGAGCATAGGTCATAACTGATGGAATACACGGATGGCCGTGCCGATCATTCCAATACGACCGGGGAGATGAAAGTGACTTGTCAGAACTGACGGAATCCAAATCGGATGCCCGGTTTGAGCTCGGCGCTCAAACTTCATTTTTAAAATACACTTAGTTCAAATGAACTGTTAGGACGGGTCCGGGGGTCTAAAATTCGAAATACCGGTCGGATGGCCGTGCCGATCATTCCAATACGACCGGGGAGATGAAAGTGACTTGTCAGAACTGACGGAATCCAAATCGGATGCCCGGTTTGAGCTCGGCGCTCAAACTTCATTTTTAAAATACACTTAGTTCAAATGAACTGTTAGGACGGGGCATTTGGTTCTAAAATCTGAAATACCGGTCGGATGGCCGTGCCGATCATTCCAATACGACCGGGGAGATGAAAGTGACTTGTCAGAACTGACGGAATCCAAATCGGATGCCCGGTTTGAGCTCGGCGCTCAAACTTCATTTTTAAAATACACTTAGTTCAAATGAACTGTTAGGACGGGTCCGGGGGTCTAAAATTCGAAATACCGGTCGGATGGCCGTGCCGATCATTCCAATACGACCGGGGAGATGAAAGTGACTTGTCAGAACTGACGGAATCCAAATCGGATGCCCGGTTTGAGCTCGGCGCTCAAACTTCATTTTTAAAATACACTTAGTTCAAATGAACTGTTAGGACGGGGCATTTGGTTCTAAAATCTGAAATACCGGTCGGATGGCCGTGCCGATCATTCCAATACGACCGGGGAGATGAAAGTGACTTGTCAGAACTGACGGAATCCAAATCGGATGCCCGGTTTGAGCTCGGCGCTCAAACTTCATTTTTAAAATACACTTATTTCAAATGAACTGTTAGGACGGGTCCGGGGGTCTAAAATCTGAAATACCGGTCGGATGGCCGTGCCGGTCATTCCAATACGACCGGGGAGATGAAAGTGACTTGTCAGAACTGACGGAATCCAAATCGGATGCCCGGTTTGAGCTCGGCGCTCAAACTTCATTTTTAAAATACACTTATTTCAAATGAACTGTTAGGACGGGTCCGGGGGTCTAAAATCTGAAATACCGGTCGGATGGCCGTGCCGGTCATTCCAATACGACCGGGGAGATGAAAGTGACTTGTCAGAACTGACGGAATCCAAATCGGATGCCCGGTTTGAGCTCGGCGCTCAAACTTCATTTTTAAAATACACTTAGTTCAAATGAACTGTTAGGACGGGGCATTTGGTTCTAAAATCTGAAATACCGGTCGGATGGCCGTGCCGATCATTCCAATACGACCGGGGAGATGAAAGTGACTTGTCAGAACTGACGGAATCCAAATCGGATGCCCGGTTTGAGCTCGGCGCTCAAACTTCATTTTTAAAATACACTTAGTTCAAATGAACTGTTAGGACGGGTCCGGGGGTCTAAAATTCGAAATACCGGTCGGATGGCCGTGCCGATCATTCCAATACGACCGGGGAGATGAAAGTGACTTGTCAGAACTGACGGAATCCAAATCGGATGCCCGGTTTGAGCTCGGCGCTCAAACTTCATTTTTAAAATACACTTAGTTCAAATGAACTGTTAGGACGGGGCATTTGGTTCTAAAATCTGAAATACCGGTCGGATGGCCGTGCCGATCATTCCAATACGACCGGGGAGATGAAAGTGACTTGTCAGAACTGACGGAATCCAAATCGGATGCCCGGTTTGAGCTCGGCGCTCAAACTTCATTTTTAAAATACACTTAGTTCAAATGAACTGTTAGGACGGGTCCGGGGGTCTAAAATTCGAAATACCGGTCGGATGGCCGTGCCGATCATTCCAATACGACCGGGGAGATGAAAGTGACTTGTCAGAACTGACGGAATCCAAATCGGATGCCCGGTTTGAGCTCGGCGCTCAAACTTCATTTTTAAAATACACTTAGTTCAAATGAACTGTTAGGACGGGGCATTTGGTTCTAAAATCTGAAATACCGGTCGGATGGCCGTGCCGATCATTCCAATACGACCGGGGAGATGAAAGTGACTTGTCAGAACTGACGGAATCCAAATCGGATGCCCGGTTTGAGCTCGGCGCTCAAACTTCATTTTTAAAATACACTTAGTTCAAATGAACTGTTAGGACGGGTCCGGGGGTCTAAAATTCGAAATACCGGTCGGATGGCCGTGCCGATCATTCCAATACGACCGGGGAGATGAAAGTGACTTGTCAGAACTGACGGAATCCAAATCGGATGCCCGGTTTGAGCTCGGCGCTCAAACTTCATTTTTAAAATACAAGATGAAATTTGAACTTATATTGTGTGTGTGTATTTATATATATGAAAATGAGCTGGCTTAAACTATTGGCATACTCTTGTTAATGCTTGATTTCTTTATTAAGTCTTGTTAATGCTTGATTTCTTTATTAAGGATTTGATTATAATTTTTTTAAATGATATACAGGATCATCCGTCGCGAGATGTTGGACGAGACGACGACCAGGATGATGTTGGACGAGACGACGACCAGGATGAGACATATGTGGAGGATTTGTGATTTTATTTTAGTTGTGTATGTTGTCATTTTATTATTATGGATGTATGATTAATTTGTGATTTTATTTTAATTGTGTGTAATTTGAGGTTCGTGGAGATTGTGATCCGTGTAGTTGATTTATTATTGTTTTATGAAATTGTTATTTATCAGGTGCTTGTATGTGATGAATTTGAGATTTGTCGATATTGTTGTCTGTGTAGTTGATTTTATATTTATGTTATGAATTTGTTATTTATCAGGTAATTTATTTATCAGTTTAAATAAATTTTTAAAAAAAAAATAATGCAAAATTAGCGACCGCATGGAGACTGAATTGCGACCGAATAGCGACTATACGTTATATTTCTTTTATTAAATAATTATACTTGGCGACCGACTAGCGACCGAATTGAGACCGAATAAATCCAATAGGTTAATTTTATTTTTAAAAATACAACATAATTAGAGACCGAATAGCGACCGAATTGAGACCGACTTAATTAGCGACCGATCAGGCGACCGATTATAATCGGTCTCTGATAACGACTGATACTGCGACCGAATTATGTCGGTCGCTATATAGCGACTAGTATATAGCGACCGACATGTTCGGTCGCTAGATAGTCTCTGTTCGGTCGCAATGCAGATTTGCGACCGATCTACGACTGAATAGCGACCGCTAGGTCGGTCGCTATCCGCGATTTTTCTTGTAGTGTAAGATAGGCTCCATGGCTCTAAGAAATCATGATCTCCGAAGTCCAAAGGCTAGGTGTAACGACCCGAGAATCTGATTACCGGGAAGGCCCGATAACCCGAGACTCGCACCGCCACCCACGAGTCCGAAGACTCGGAAGGGTTAAAAGGATGGTGTAGAAACTACACAAGCGTCACAAGTAATTGTAGTAATTAAATAGTTATAATATTAAGCAGGAAATAAATTAACATTTTACATGGTCCACAATAGAAAATTACAACAACAGTAGTAGTAGTCCACGACTAGTATAGTGACAAGAAGAAAAGTACAGCTACACGGGACATACCCCGGCTCTGACCTCTAGCACTACCTCTGGGCACCCGCACCACGCTGCACCCCAGACGCGCTCCCCCGGGGCGGCGCCTCACCTGAAACACGGTGAAAACACGCAGGGAATGAGTCTCGGAACAAGACTCAGTAGGGATCACTCGAACCCTACCTCGCAAAACGAGAAGCCACTACACTAGCGGTAGGAAAGTACCTCGGAAAGGAAAGCCCTATACTCTTCAGAACCAAGCCCTACGGCACGCAAACCGACACATGTGCCATGGTGAGAAGACCGAAACCCAACGGTCGACCCGGCAAAACTCGAAGGTCGGAAACACACGACTGACGGTCTGTCACTCCGTACTCGACAGGAGTACCACCCACTAGAAGCACAGCCGGTAGCGTCCCCTGACGTCTTACACCGCGCCGCAGGTGAACCGCCTGACGTGGTAGCTCCTACCAAAGGCGCAAACACCGTATAAGTAACCACAAACAAGTGACTAGCTGGGGTCACGCCCATCGACGTGCGTCCACTGTCCCCAACCACGTGTGCACACACAGACCATGCGTCCTAGGTCTGGCCCTCTGACTGGTTTTTCCCCGGCACTGGACTCTGATTTGACGAGGGGCCCGACGGTAACCAGTCTAAAACCATCCTCGGGGTAAGCCTCTCCACCTACTCCCAGGTGGGACCACTCGCATGTAAGCAGGCTACGACTAGTGGAGGGTCACTAAAGGAGTAGACTCTCAAGTCAACGGAAAACGACGTTCGTATCCGACAACGTATGGGAGCCGCGCCCCCGCACCGGTCCCGTCGCACGGTGACCCAAGTCGAACAAGAAAACGGGGCTGCAACCCTCTTGGGCCAGCCAAGAACCTGACGGTCCACCCTAGGGCCGTCACACGGCTATGACGGTCTAGACGAGACCGTCACACTCAACTGGCGGTCCAACGCAGACCGTCACACGGCCTGAGGGGCGTGGGGAGTAACGCGCCTAGCCTGGCGCGTTACAAAATGTAACGCGCCTACCCTGGTGCGTTACACGCTCCACACACGCCAGCGTAAAGGGTAGATGTAACGCGCCTGCCAGGACGCGTTACAGACTGTGACGCGCCTAGCCAGGTGCGTCACAACAAGTAACGGTCCAACGCAGGTGCGTTACACGCCTTGGGGGTTTAAGACACCAAAAGCGCCCTGACGCGCCCACCCTGGACCGTCACAGGGATGTGACGCGCCAGGCCTGGTGCGTCACATGCCCTGACCCCCCAACGGTAAAAAGCCAACGGTCGAAAAGCCCCTGACGGCCCAGCCCAAGCGCGTCACACAGAAACGGCGACCAATCGGGGGACCGTCACAGTCCTTGACCCCTTAGGGCTCAACAAAAGGTATGTAATGGCCCCTCCCAGGCCCGTTACATCATGTAACGGTCCCTGGAAGGACCGTTACACTCACCCGACGGCGAAAACGGCGGGAATGCCTAAAAACTCCAACCACGCCCCCGTGCCTCCACCGGAGAGGGGGAAATCAAAGGAGAAGACCCCTGGGGACCCCTAGCATGCATCTAAGCCATCAAAACGCGAAATCACGGGCTAAAACCATAGATCGGGCGAACCCTCCCCAAATCATGGAAAACCCCAAACCCGCTCAATCAAGCCCCTCTCGGCCTCCACGCGGCCTACAAACCACGGAAATGAACGGCAAGAGGCTAAGGAACGTCACCCTACCTCAATGGAGCGAATGCTCCGTCGGATCGTCCACAAACCACGAAGAACGCCTTTGGAAACCCCGCCTCTTCACGCTTCCCATGCTTGCCGCACGCCCACGAGCTAGCCTCGCCGCCGCCCACGCGTCCGCGCCGTCGCCCTGCCGCCGTCTGCAGCCAGAGAAGGGCTCACCGCGTCCGAATGGGAGAGAGAGGGAGAGAGGGCGGTGGTCACGGTGGGGAGAAAAGAGGAGGAAGAACAAGAAGAAGAAGAAGAGAGTGGGGAGAGAGAGAAAATGGGGGGGGTTTATAGAAAATCCGGAAAATTCCAAAAAATAGAAAATTATACCCCCGCGATCCTCGAAACGCACCGATCGCAACGGTACCACTCGTGCCCAGGTGAACGACCCGGTTCACCCGCAGCGAGCTTCCGAAGGAATTACCGAAACCCACACTGGAAATCGGAAAACACGCGCGGAAAAGTCGCGGAACGCCTCCGAGCCTCCGAAACAACTCCGGATAGCGCCGATCCGAACACGAAAGATGCCCGAAACGAAATTTCGGACACAACGGAGCCGGACACTCCTAGAAATCAGATCCGGGACCCACGAAGAAGGATCCGAAAGGTCCGGGATATTACACTAGGGAACAATGAAATGGGCTCGAAATCCATCCAAGGGAGGCTCCAAAATAAAGGTTAATTTGGGACATCAAAAATGATGAATAGGAGAAATGACGCAACTTGCGGGTTAAAAATCGGTGTCAACAGTCATACACTTTAAGGAGGTCGTGATCGAATGGCACGATCACGGGGTTTGATAGTTACCATACCCTTGATCGAACCAGACTCATAGAAGGAGCGAGGGATTATAGCGATACGGCAACTGTAGACATACAGGTACCAGACAAGATGGTTTGAACCCGGCGTCCTCTGGGATCACACGAATATGCTTGACCAACGTGATCAAAGGTTCGGAATAAATTAAACTATTATTCGATTCTAGTAGAAGCGAATAATAAGTTTAATTTACTTCTAATTGAGAATTAGAAGTTAATGGACCTTAAAATAGAGTGACTATGGGCCTAGAGGATCACACACAATGGGTTCTCGAGTGACGGGATATTATTGTACAAATGTATATGTTAAAAGCCTTAAATTCTTTTGGGAAAAGAATAATGAGAAAGGCTTCATATATGCATATACAATAATGCAAGGACACATACACAATAAATGTGGTTAGGGACTCTTTTAGAAAGTGCCCAACCTATATATATGTGTGTGTCATGTGTTACGTGGGTGCTTTTTCTATAACCAAGCATATAAGGGAAAAACCCCACTTCCCTTCTCTCCTCCCCTCCCCTCTCTCTTGCTCTCTCCCTCTCTCTCTCTCTCTCTTCCTATTAAAGGGAGAGAAAGAATTAGGGAAGAAGAAGGGATCTTAGAGGATCCGTGGATATCGTCATTACACGAGGATCTGTGTGGATCAACTCTAGAGGCCGTACATCTGTGCGACTCTGCGTTTGTGGAAATCTGTATCGGATAGTGTGGACAGCATCATTCCGCACAAGGTAAAGATCTACAGCTCATTTTTATGGTTGGGTAGTTTTATTGCATCGATTAGAGCACGGTTCAAGGATTCCAAAAGGGTCTGAGTTCGATATGTAATTTTTATTATCCGCTGCGCTACCCAAACCAGGATGTCTGGATCCTTACAATGAGTACTTTCAGCTTCTGGAGGGAATTTGGATCCCCGGCTAGTCTTGCAGGCTTTTGTCATCATGGCCTTTCGTCAGTTTCCCACAGATGGCACCAAAGTGTTGCATGTGTTATAGCCCATATATTTATATTCCTAGGAACTAAAACAAGTAAGATATATCACCCGTAGGGATTATAGAGACTAAGAAAGGTGTAGAAATAAGATACATAGCCTGAGAGAGAGTGTGTGGAGAGATTGTCCACTAACTATGGTTGCCTCGCCTGTTGGGGTTTACATCAGGAAGGAGTAAGGATAAAAGATGACGACGGATATGGTTCTGGAGCAAGCTTGCACCGAATTTGAGACGAGAAGGAAGGGAAACTATCTTCATCTCGTCTTGTTCGGAAGGCTCTTGGTGGTGGGTTGTAGATGTTCTCTGAGCTTCGGGGTCCCTTTTCTTTCGCCAATCCTCGATAGGGCCCAAGCTAGAAAGCGGAGGTCTAGAGGCACTATTGGCTCAGAGAGAGTTGGCCCATCTTTGTGCCACAGGGCTTGATGGTACTTCAGGTGTGTAGTGGAGTCGAGGCTTCTGAGCTCTGCCTCTATGCTTTGTGGTCTTCTTGGGTGGAAGAGATGATAGCATCGGTTGTGGGGAGATACCTCCTGAGCGCTCGTCCTTTCCTATCCTCCATGCTGACGACTGTCGGGCCAGAAGAATTGGGAACTGAGCTTAGACCTTCCACCTGTTGGAGTTTGTTTGGCCTACACATGGCTTGCTATGCAGACCTACTGAGCCGAAGCCTTGATCTCAGGGACCCGCATGCATGCTAAGTGGTTGGAAGCACAGAGGGTCAAGATCTTCACCGACTCGTAGCTGGTCGCTAGCCTGTTCAACGGAGATTTTGAAGCCCGGGAGCCTCAGATGATCAAGTATCTTCAATTGGCTAGGGAGATAGCTTGACAATTCGAGAGCTTCCAAGTCGTCAGGATCGCCTGAGAGTTGAATTCGAGAGCTTGGCAAGAAGTTTGTCCTTTTTGGTTGGTAAAATGGCTCTCAAACGAGAAGACTTGGGCCTTACTTATAAGCACATGTCCATCTTTATAATTTTCGATATGAGATCTTATAGTATTTTTTTTAAGCCTCCACACTAGCCCCCCATCAAAGGTGGACTTTTGTGCTTATTTGGGCCAAGGGTTCCCACAGACGGCGCCAATGTAAGCATACATATTTGGATCTCTCCTTTAAGATATTGTTCCTGCTACATCCGAGGGCAGCTAGAGTTTTATCCTTTATTGCTAGTAAAAGAGTCCTCAAAGGAGAAGGCTTGGGCCTTACTTATAAGTACATGCCTATCTTTATAGTTTCCGATATAAGCTTGGACCTAGGAACATAAGATTAGTCTCACATTGGATGTTGAGAAAGTAATTAAGTGCTTATAAGGTTGATCTTCACCTCTTAACCCAAGGGGGCCCTTTTATAAGGACCAAATCTCGCCTCCGCTCTGGGAAAAATATCTCTTGGGGACACCAAGGTTTATCTCGCATTTACACAATGACGCTGTCTGTGGAAACCCCCGACCCAATAAGCACAAAAGCCTGCCTTTGCTGACGAGGCTAGTGTGGAGGCTTAAAAATGGGACTATAAGATCCCATATCGGAAACTATAAAGATGGACATGTGCTTATAAGCAAATCGCTCCTAGGAGTAGCAGAGACAATACCTCAATTGAGACACCCAAATTTGTACATTTACATTGGCGCTGTCTGTGGGAACCCCGACCCAATAAGCATAAAAAATCCCACCTTTGTTGTGGGGGATAGTGTGGAGGCCTAAGAAAGGGACTCATAAGATCTCATATCGGAAACTACAAAGATGAGCATGTGTTTATAAGCAAGGCCCGAGCCTTTTCCTTTGAGGATCATTTTACCAGTAAAAAATGACAAAACCCTAGTCACCCTCGGATGTAGCAGAGACAATATTTCAAATGAGGCACCCAAATTTGCACATTTACAATTTTAATTTATATTCCAATTTGCAAGAAATATTAGCACTAGATTGTTTTCACTTATATACAGCAAGTGGTATCACCGAGTTCAGTAAATTCCAAACTGCCAATGTATTGGTTTCAGAAATGAGTAAAGATTAATGTTACACCCCCCTCCAACTACACCCTAAGATGGTGTAGTAAATTTTAATATTTTTTAAAACTTTTTAAAAGGTGAGATCCATCTGTATCACTCCTTTGTAATCCATTTGCCAAGGGAACAGAACTGAGCTTAGCATACCAAGCTCGAGGGGATTGTTTAAGCTCATAGATATCCTTTTTTAATTTGCATACTACACCAAATGTGGATTCCTGAGGATGGCCTGGTGGAATATTCATATATACTTCTTCTTCCATATCACCATGAAGAAATGCATTTCTGACATCCATCTGAAATAGTTGCCAATCATGATTGACAGCTAGAGAAATAAGAACATGAAAAGTACTCATTTTTGCAACTAGTGCAAATGTCTCTTCATAATCAATCCCATATGTTTGAGTGAAACCCTTGGCTACGAGTCTTGCCTTGTGTCGTTCAATGGTTCCATCACTTTTATATTTAATTTTGTATATCCAACGACAACTAACAATCTTTTTGCCTGGAGACAATCTAACAAGATCCCACGTATTATTTTCGTCGAGTGCTTGTAGTTTGTCGTGCATAGCTTTAATCCAAATTGGATTAGAATTGGCTTCTGTGAAATCCTTTGGTTTTTTATCATTGAAAAGTGAAGTTAGGAAGGCAACATGCTTTTGAGACACCTTATCATAAGTCACACAAGCTTGTATAGGATAAGAAATAGCATGATAAGTGAAAAAGTCTTCCATTCTTTGTGGAGGATGAGTTTCCCTGCTTGATCTTCGTAAAGATGGATGAGTTATTGTATCAGTAGGAAGAATTGTAGAAGGCCCTGTGAAATTTTTGGGAAGAGTAGCCTCCTCATTAGAGACAACAATATCATCAGTAATTATTGGAAGAGGAACATTACCAGATAAGTGTTCCCCTTGAAGGGAATTCTTGCCTGTCGAGCCTTCCACCGTTGCTGCCTCTTCTTGCGACACCCTCCCTCCACTTGGTCCTAACATTCCTCCCTTGGTGATTGGCTCCTCACCTTCTGTCCCTGCTAGCAGCCCCCCCGTGGCTGGCGCTTTGGTGTCGTCCGTGAGTGCAGCCTCCCCGTCTGTCGCCCCTGCTCCTGCCCTGCCTGCTGGTACAGTGCCCGCGGCCGGTGGCATTGCCTTGGACCCTCACGCTGGTTTGGTCCCACCATCCCCTCGCCCATGTACTGCTGTGGGTCAGGCGGATGCCGCCTTGTTAGCCCCTCCAGTGCCACCCAATTTGCCGTTGCTTGCGGTGTTGATTCGTGGGGCCGACCCCCAACCTGCCCTCTGCCAGCCACGGGCTGATGCTCCCATGCTGGCCTCTGTTCTGGCACCTCTGGTCGATGCTACTCCAGCTGCAGGGTCTGCCTTGGTGAGCCTCCAAGGCACTCTTGGGCCTGCTGATCGTGTTTTGGCTACCACTGATGGGCCCAAGCCCTGCTCTCCTTCTACGAGCCCCATGCCCAAGGGTGTCGACCCCTGTCCTCCCCTCGCTGCCTCGCCTTCGGTGGTCCCCCCTACCATGGCTCCTTCCCTGCCCTTACCTGATGCATTGACGCAGGGCGCCCCTGCACGTTTTGTTGCCTCGATGCAGGCCGCTCTTGCTGCTCTTGATGCCTCGACGCAAGGCGGTCCTGGGGTGCTTGATCCTGCTCGTGCTGCAGGGGTTCCTCTGCCCTCTGGGTCGTTAGGCATCCCCCAGCCTGCTGTCTTGTCGCCCCCTACGTCTGTTGGTGCTTCGTCTGAGGCCGTTGCTGCTAGATGCGTCGATGCTGGGCTCCCTTCCGCAGCTGGCCGCGTCGCCCCCAGCCTCCTGTCGACCACATCGTTGTTTCACCTTATGTTGATCCTGGCTGCCCAGCCCTCCCGACTACTCAGGCGGCCCCTACTGCCGTCGTCCTCCAGAAAGATGAGACGCGTTTGGCCAGATTGGCCGCTTGGCACGCTTTGAGAGATGATGTCAACGCCCTCCCATTTTTCTCTGGGGCCAAAGCTCCTGGCCTGTGCCGGTCAGGCGATGCTGCTGCCCCCCTAGTGCCCCCCTTACCAGTTTTGAAGCCTCACGATGTTATCCTGGCTTTACGAGATGATCCCTATGATGAGGTTCCTCCAGCCCCTTGTGCTTCCTCTCTGACTGTTGGTGGCTCCGCCTGTGGCGTCTCCAGCCAGTCGTCTCCCTTGGTTACCTCGCTTGATGCTTCCCGAAGCTCCCCCGCACAAGTGACCCTTCCTTCAGATTGTGTTCCCGGCGAGTTTCATGGTTCAGTAGATGAACAGGGCTCGGAGTTTGATGCTTCCTTCTAGCCCGCCCGCAGGAGTAAAAGAAAGAATCGTCGCAGGCCTAAACCTCTTGAGCTCTACGATGTCAGGGTTTAGTTAGCTGGGTCTTTGTATTGGCTTCATGGCCTTTGCTGTTTGGGCTTTGTTCGCCTCGTTTGTACCCTCTTTCGCCCCTGCCTGTTTGGGTGCCCCCTTCATCCCCTTCCTCTGTACTATTCTTTTACTTTCTGCACTCCTTAATGAAAACGTTTGCCTGGTGATCGTGGTGAACGTCTATTCCCTTTCGCAATGAAGGGATGTATGGGAATCCTCGCCTCACCTTGCAAGTATTATCTTTGAGTTAAAATAAATTCTTAGATTCGGCTTATTTTTTAAAATAAGGTTCTGATTCAAAACACAAGATTACAGCTTTTTCCTCCGTGTATTTGACTGCCACGCTTATCCCCTAGCGAAATTCTCCGCTCTTGCCAACTCTCACAAATTCACCTTTCGGACTGTGCCATGCATCTTCTTGGGGGTACAGCCTTTTTAATCTTTTTGAAGAGTAATCTCGTATCTTACACCCCCCATCTTGTATCGTCTTCGTATCTTACTCATTTTTTGATGACTTAAACATCGAATAATTTTCTCTGAGATAACAATTTTGAATCCCCTAATAATTTTTTCCTTTTTATAAAACTCTGTTAACTCTAAGATGATTACGACCCATGGTTGCCCTACACAGTCGGCAAACTTTACACGAAATCTCACCTCTTCACGTACGCATGCCTTGATCGAACAACCGGCCAAATCTATCGTGCCCGCGATGTTAGTTTTGACGAAACTACCTTCCTCCGACATCTGATCTAACCCGTCCCACCCACCTCCGCCTTCCACCTGTGCCTTGTTCCCTGCCTGTGTGCCCGGGGATTCACAGGTGGTGAAGAGCATGCCTTGGGTTGAACAGCGGGTGACGCGCATGCTTGGGACTGCTGGATCGATGATAAGGTGGATCCTCCCTTCAAAAAAATGGGGATCTAATCACATGTCAAGGGTCGACGAGATCTGTCCATCGAAACAAACAAATAAACAGATACGTGGTTACAAAAGTCAGGATTTAAGTCCAAATCCTAGGTAATTTCGAGAAACAAAAAAAAAAAAAAGACATCTGCCACGAAGAAATCGGTTTACCGTAAGAAGAGCAGGAGAAGAAGAGAGAACCCATGACTACCCGCGCGTGTTCTGTATAAATTAAGGACCCAGCTGGGGGTGAAGCAAGCCGGATATCGCAGAGCGCTGTCCAGAACTCCCTCCACTAACCTTTGCCGGCCCCTCCTCGATCGCGTCTAGCTCGTAGGTGTGGCAGCCCCAAGCCGGCCCCGATCGATCATATGGCCACCGCTGGCAGGATCGTCGTCTGGGTGGGGCTGGCGGCGCTCCTGGCGCTGCTCGCCGTTGTAGGGGCTAGCACGCTCACCGTTTTCGACGGCCCCGGCTGCACCGGCAACGTCGCCGTCCTGTCGTGCGGCTCGTGCCATAACATCGAGTACAGCGGCGGCTACTACTTCCTTTATACAGGGGGGAACGCCCTCTTCTACGACAGCGCCGACTGTGCAGACTCGTCGCCGGCCACGGTCCTCACCGAGGACACCTGGTACTGCTCGGCCTTCTCCTACAAAAGCGTCGCCATCTCCTGCTCCAGCAGCCACAGTAGTTGGGACATCACAGCCCACTAATAGTAGTAGTCGTCGTAGTAGAAGTCAAGCTTGAGCGCATATTTATATATATATATATATATATATATATATATGGGCTCGATCCTGTGGTGTGGTACTGGGTGAGACTGTTGTGTTATGTTTCGGCCGGCAATGTCGATTACCATGCAGTTGCAGTGCTGCTGGTTGTGACGGCGTCAATAAGGAATTAGAAGGTGCTTCTGATAGCTAGCTGGTGAGATCGATCGAGAATAAGAGAGAAGGTGATTGATATCTCTCTGCCTCCTGCACCTCGCGCGCGCGCGCGGTGGACGGGTGGTAGTTAATTCTCCTCGTTTGTTTGTTTATCTGTTTATTTGATGCATGGGTCCAGTGGGTTCGATCTACTGATGACCGTGCCAAACTGTAATAAATAATATTTCAGGTTTCCGCAGATTATATATGTTCTGTTTGATGGTCGATCGTTTGTACCCTGATTTCATTATGGTGATGCTTGTTTCTTGCGTGCTTAATTTCTTTTCCCTTCTTCTTTTCCTCTTTTTTTTCCCTTTTCTTTTCTTTTAGAGAGGTTAATGGAGTACTACTGCTCGATCGGGAGGCAGGCGCGCGTCAGCTGGTGGGTGGGTTTTAGATGCAGGGAGCTGTCTTCTCCCTCTCCTCCACTCGTCACATATTATATATACATACATGGGACTACTTAAATCTTCTAATTAACGACCGGGAGAAGCGATCGATCGCATGGCCCTCATGCTGTCGCATACGCGCGTATCAAATACATTACCTCCACGTACCCGATAAATTTTTTTAATTGGAAAATTTATGCATTCATCCAAGAGGTTAAAAGCAAACCAGGACATTCATGTCAACTAATTAATTAACGTGGTGTCGATCTGTGATCTGTTTAAGCTAGGTAGTAGTACTGTAGCCGTAGGTCACCAACGGCCGTCGACTTTGATCAAACCTAGCTACACCATATATATGCCCCCACACATGTCTATTCATATTTCATCTATATATATTTACTAGAGTTTAATTAAGCAATTTCCGAAAATGTCGTGGGATATAGGGTATGGATATATTTACGATGCCCTAATAAGTACGTTACGTATAAGAGGCTTGTCGAGAGGCGGAATCCCGACACATCGTGACAACACTGCACAAATTAATTAATAAAGAAAGTTCGTACGTGCCTTTATTGTGAATAAAAGGTAAGACGCACAAATAAGGGCGCAAGAATGTTCCGCGGTTCACTCCTTTCCTTTGAACGGGGGAGGCCGTGGATTCAAATGTCGAGAGTTTTAGCGGGGGTTGCAGATTTCTCCCTTCCACTCTTAACATAACCTATCAAAAAAAAAAAATACTAAGAACGTCAAAAACATTGATCATATGAAAGACGCCTCCTGCTCCGCGGCATGAGACTGGGGATGGGACGGCCCACCCACAGTGTTGCAGATGATTCGATCGTCTTCTATGATAAAACAGTTACCTACCGTCTACCGCGATCGATGCCTCCCCTTGAGGGTAGTCTGAGTGCGGTCGCTAAGGCCACGTTTGTTAACCGAGCACGGTAACCGTGCTCGGTTAACCCCTTTTGTGTGAGGGGGAGGGCGAGAGGAGGCGGGGTCCACCGGTTAGCCGATATAGGCTAACCGGCCGACCACTCGCTTGCCAAACACGGCCTAAGAGTATTTCTCTCTCCCCCGAGCTCTCGTCAAGTCGATGAGGACCTTCAGTTTGACATTAAAGGAGCGGAAGGCTTCAGGATCCACTAGGGCAAGTGATTCCCTCTGAGTTAGCTGAAGAGGAGGGGCGTCATCTCCTACACATGAGGCGGGGCCGGTCATGGAGTGAGAAGGCCCAACCTGGGAACTCTTCATCGATGGGTCGTCGTGTTCGGCCGGCAGTGACACGAGAGTCATTTTAAGCTCCCCCGAGGGAATAGAGATGCAATACGTACGTCTTCAAATTCAAGTTTACAACATCCAACAATATTTTCGAGTATGAGCCCCAATATTTTCGAGTATGAGTCCCTGATCTCAGGAGCCTGCATAGCTAAGCGGTTGGAAGTAGAAAGGGTCAAGATCTTCACCAACTCGCAACTGGTCACTAGCATGTTCAACGGAGATAATGAAGCCCAGAAACCTCGTATGATCAAGTATC
The DNA here is from genome assembly GCA_022559845.1 of Amorphophallus konjac. NCBI lineage: Eukaryota > Viridiplantae > Streptophyta > Magnoliopsida > Alismatales > Araceae > Amorphophallus > Amorphophallus konjac. The sequence continues at coordinate 555,250,540 of CM040121.1, read as the reverse complement.
TTCAATTGCCTAGGGAGATAGCTTGGCAATTCGAGAGCTTCCAAGTCGTCAGGATCGCCCGGGAGTTGAATTCCCAGACAGACGCACTCTCTCTCCATGCCTCCTCCTCTAGTCCGTTGGGGTCACGATCTGTTCTCCTGAAAGAACTGGAACACCCTAGCACCGATTCCGAACTCGTCGGCGCCAATTTAAATGTACAAATTTGGGTGTCTCCTTTGAGGTATAATCCCCGCTAAGTCCAGGTGCGGCTAGAGTTTTATTATTTTTTGCTTGTAAAAGAGCACTCAAAGAAGAAGATTTGGGCCTTACTTATAAGTGCATGCTCATCTTTGTAGTTTTCAATATGGGATCTTGTGGTCCCTTTTTTAGACCTCCACACTAACCCTCCGGCAAAGCTGGGCTTTTATGCTTATTTGTTGAATCGAAATGATGCTGGTCTCATCTATTATAATAAGATGACGTCCACTTTGTTTTCTTAATCCAGCAACAGCCTGGGGTTAATTTCGAAATCTCTCTCTTTCAACATCATTTGAAATGGTGTTTCGAAAGGATGGGTTAATTATGAGAGGGATTTTTAATGATTGAAATATCTAGTGTCACAAAATCATTCCTAATTAAGTACTACAGATTACATGGTTTGGCTACTACGCACAAGGGTGAGCATAATTCAGGTTCAAACGGTAATTTAAATCGAATTTATAGAATTGGTTTGATTTCTGGTTGAATTTTTAAGAATTTTAATTTAGTTTAAAACCAAATCATATTTAAATTTTTAATTTAGTTCAATTTTCATTTTTTATAAACCAAACCAAACTAGATAAACTAGTTTCTCCAGGGTATTTTTGTGAGTTATGTGAACCCTAAAACCCACCCTACACATTCACTCCCACACACCCAGGTTGCTAGATCTCCAGCTCCCAGTTGCCCTCCCCAGTCCCCTCTCACGCTCGCCCTCGTCCCTTGCAGTCACAGACGCTCCTCCCCCTCACCACCGTCCAACTCCAATCTAAGGAGAGAAAGCCTTCACCCTCACCCATTGCCCTCGTTGGCCCTTCACCCTCGCCCATCGCCGCCAGATCACCCAGCTCACCCTCATAGAAGGCAGATGATCCTTCTCCTCCTCAACGCCGACCGCCGTCCACCTCCAATCCAATGGGGGAAGGATCAGCACCGCCACTGGACCCTTCGCCCTCACCCCTCGCGGCCACCCCTTCACCCTCACCCTCACCCCATCTCCTCCTTGCCACCGAACTCTCCCTTCTCGTTGTTGGGCAGTCGGCCGTTGTCTACAGCCTGCCAGTCCACCAGTCCGCAGTCCACAGTTGCCACTGGACCCTTCACCCTCACCCCTCGCCAACCCTTTTGCCCTTGTCCCTTCTCCTCGTTGGGCCACCGGCCGTTGTTTGTAGTCTGCCAGTCAACAAGTCCGCAGTCCGCAGCCGCCAATCTATAGTCGGTCAGCCGTATGCCAGTCCGCAGCCAGCCAGTAGTTCACCAGTTTGCAGCTGGCAAGTCATCCCCTCACCCCTTACTGTCTGCCAGTCTACAGCTACCCAACCGTAGTCGCGCCAACCCTCTCTAGTAGCTCACAGCTGTAGCCGCAGTCCTACAGTGCCTCTCCTGTCTCTCCCTCTCTAGCTGCCATCTTGCTCGAAGCAAGGATCCCAGCCATTAGAGGCAGACCCTCTTTGTCTAGTACTGGCTCCTCCTCCCTGTAATCTCTTCCTATGATGGATGTTGACACCACTATAATTTTTCAATTTGAAAAGTAAATGATTTTGTTGAAATTTGCGAAACCCTTCGTGCAAGTTTTTGCTTTAGACATCTCTTTTTAACATAAACAAGCTAGACTTAGTTGTTTGATGTTTTTGAAAAAGATGTTCACTTATGGTGTTCAATGTTGAAAGCCTGAGGTAAGTATCAGTATTATTATGTCGTTTTTGTACATAATTGTACTTCCAAGTCCCATTGATTTAAAGAAAATGAGTGTTCATTCATATTGATATATGTATTCATGCACAAAATAAGATATTAAGTTGTTCTACATGTTATTTTCATCATTAGTCTTGTCCGCCTGGAACTCTAGGATAGGTTTGAGTGTTTTGAATTTTTTGCCTAGTAATTAAATTTTTGTTATAAATTATAAACTTCAATGTACAACAAGAAGTTGGCTTATTTAAAGAAAACAGTTATGAATGGGCCCAGGTTGTCACAACCCTATCTATACTTAACTTTGGCCGAAACTAACGTATAATTATGGTTCAAATTAAATCAAATAAAATTAAATTAAATTAATTTTTTAAAGACGTTCGATTCGATTTGATTCGAGTTGATCACTCAATTCGATTTGATTTGAGAAAAATTTTCCTCAAAATAAATCAAATCAAACCGTACTCAAAAAAACTTTTGAAAAATAACTAGCGGATGGATAGACAGATGCAAGAAGCGAGAGAAAAAAATTCTCCGAGATTCATGTGAAAAAAGAGAATTGACAGAATGAGTTTCAATTTTTAAAAGAGAGAGGGCCGCTAAAATTTTGAAAAGATAATATAACGCAAAATAAAAAGTTTTTCCTCTTTAGAAAACTAAGAATAGTAAAATAGAAATTCTTATCATGGAGTACTCATGACCCAATATCAAAGGCCAAATGAACAATCAAATTATATTTAAATTTAATTTTTATTATTAAATATTTATATTTTCTATAACTTCTTCCCTAATCAAACAACGACAGCAGCATCCGTTCCACATGTGTACGGGTGACGGAGGAGTCGTCGACAACAACAGGCCTTAATCCTAATTTGAGGTAATTAGTTGATGCCTTTAAAGGAAACGTAACTATACCATTTTTCTTTCGTTGTTCTTAACTTTTGTTTCCAAGGTGTGCATGCATGCTCTCCTGCCGAGTGTTAACTACGAAAAAACAAAAGAGATGACACAGCTTATTCGTTTTACTAAGGTTTTGATAGCATCAGATGAGACTTGTGATGTTATGACTCTTTTTTTAGTATATAGTTTTTGGGGACTTCGACTGGCATACATATATAGGTTTAATTAGTTGTTACTTAGTTTTGTTTTAGCATGTTTGTAAATCTTCGGTTTGAACTCACCAGCTTAATTGAAATCGATCTTTCGAACTTTAATTAAAATAAAGTTTAGATGGCCGTATCATGGCTACACTAAAGGTTAAAATTTTGAGTTTTAAAACATTGTAACATTTTACAGGTTAAGCTAAAGTTTAACATTGTGGAACCTAAGTTAGATGTCGTCTGATCACCCAGCACACTAATTAACATCCGTCTATACGTATTAGAGAGATGTAGAATTGCGACTTGTGAAAGAAGAAGAAGAAGAAGATAAGTAAAGACGACGAGGCGCACGACAAGTACAATGTTTGAGGGTTTTTTTTTTTTAAGGACCCTTTTAGGCCTTGTTTACGGTGCTTCCCCTTGCTATCATAACAATATCATCCCGGGTCTTCACCAAATTCCCTTTGATGGGCCATGAATTGTAGCCCACTTAGTCAAGCCCATATTGCTTGTTAGGCCTCTCCACTCGAGCCCTCCATCCACCCATTGATCAATGTGGGCTCTCAAAAATGAGTTGTATCCACTTCATTTAGGATGAAGAGAACAAAAACCCAAAGTTACTCGGAGACAAAGGTTTCGTCAAATCAAACACGTTCTTTGTTTAATTCTTCCTATATCCTGATAGCGCGTGACAGTTGAAATAATTCATCAGTCTCTTCTCTCTCTCTCTCTCTATCTCTTCACTGTTTGTGCTTGCAGTCTTTTCTTTCTTAATTTCATCCCCACCCGAAGACTCCTCGTCATCCAACCTGTCTAGTTTGAACTGAACTTTTGCACGTTTTTCCTTTTGTTTTTTTCTTTGACAATGGCGGGGAGACCGTTCGTAACATTACTTGGATCTACGCAGAGTGTGAGAGATCTGAATTCGAGTCCATCCCGGGCACATGCATCCCAACTTTTGCATGTTATTACAACGAAAAAGCTTATTCTTAACCAACTATATATGTTCCCATACAGTAGAAACTTGCATATATATGATAATTTCGTAAGGGATAGATCATCTTGCCGAGACTCTCCTTAGAATCAGGTGCCAAGTGAGTCATATGTCCTCTAACGCAATCCTCCGAATTTACCTATCGTTGATCCATGTCAAGATGGTTGGATGGACTGACATAGTCGCTTAATTTGCAGACTCGCGTGGGGGGTGTGCCAGAAGAGAAAAAATTGTGGCATATATTTTTTTGAAATAAAATATATCTATTTGAACTGATAAATATGTATTAAAAATGACATATAACAATTTACGACGAAATATATCCGTTTTGTATACAAAAATATTTAAAGAACAAAATGTATTTGATAGGAAAGAAAATCTATATGTTTGCAATGAAATAATTATAATTATACACTTGCTGATATATATCAATGCTTTAGATTCAATTCAAGAATAACTAATACGAAGAGAGACACTTGGCTTACCCCAGGCCTTGGGCTAGGCGTATGTGCAGTCTCTATTGCCCTCTTTCTTTCTTATCTTTATTCCCTCTCACTTACTTATTTTATAGGTTGATTAATTTGTACTTCAAGTTAAGACTTATAACCTCTTATTTTGAGATATATAAGGAGCTGTCTTGTATAGAATGCACTAACAAGGAAGAGACCCATGTTTTGGTCATGGAAGAAGATGGTTACTTGTTTAACAGAAAATGTCATATATGGTGTGACGATATCTAAGAAACCTTCCACATCTGAGTACTGACTCTTACTCTCATTAATTAGAGACTTGGTTTGGAACTGCTCACACAAATGTGATAAATGCAAAACCCATCAAAAATGTTTGCATAACTTCCAACTTCCACCAAACTACGCGTATTCACCATAAAATGATGTGATGGAATATTTGTTATTAGGGACACGCCAACTACGTGCCTATCTGAAAATAATCCATAACAAACTTCAGTCTTCATCTGAAAAGAGTGAACTCTTTTTCGAGCCATCACACCTCAAATTAAGGACACTCTATCCTCTACGTTGCTCGTACACAATTACATATTGGCATTATCCTCACCCCAAATAATACTAAGGTATCACACTGAAGATGCATGTTAGATCTCGCGTCCTCAAGTCCTGAGTCATCGGATCTGGGACAATCACAAGATGTGATCACTCCAGCAAAGGATATTGCAAAGAGAGAAGAAGACGATCAGGGTGTCCAGAGTTGAGGTCTTAAAAAAAATCCTCCGATGCTTAAGTCAGCGAGCGATAGAAACAATGAGCGAAGCGAACATGAGAGAAGAAAGACACGAGATCTCTCTTCACCAGTTGAAATGGCTACGAGTGAACTTACTTTTTCGGAGAGATTCCCTGAGTTTATACAGTGGTGGGCTCCCTCGCAATTACAGCGGAAGTAAGGTATTAGGAGGATGCTACGTCTAGCAGAGGGACTCTCCTCAATTAAGGACTCTTACCTCCTCCTTATCACCTCCCAGATAACGGTACAACCTTTGCCATGATAAGCATCAGCGACGAGGATTTGGCCCTAGTCTATCAAGAAGTCGTGATATAGAGCTAATCCCGGGAGGATAAAAGGGTTCCCTCTGATCTTGCCGGGGCCTCAATTCACCCTTGGGACTGCTCGGGACGATCGGTAGACTTTCCTTCAGACGGCCCGACATTGAACTAAAGCACACCAGACCTGGGACAAATGAGACCTTAAAATAAGTGGACCCCGACCGGACTGTCACTCGGTCGGCCCGGTAGGCTTTAATGGGTCATTTGGGCCGGGTGCATAGCGGGCCACAGATTTCCCCCTCCACACACTATGTCACGTTTGAATTTTTTTTTTTACTACATGATACATGGGGACTTGAGTTCTTCATTTATTTATTTATTTTTGTTATCATAAGACTAGAGAGAGAGAGAGAGAGAGAGAGTATAAACATATTGGAGCCCTTGAAAATACGACTCACTGCTTAACGAGAGTCTCTCCGAGAGAGAGAACGGATCGGAAGGATATAAACATATTGGAGCCCTTGAAAATACGACTCACTGCTTCCCGAGAGTGTCTCTCTCCAGATATATGTTAGGAGGTTCCTCCACGCACACCCCTCCTGATATGCGGATGGACGTAGCATCCAATGGGGCCACCCTCGTTGGGAAACCGAGGGTGTCGGCTCTGGACCGAACTTGGGACGTGTACGCTGTACGGTCATGAGTTCTTCATCTTATCCCGAGGCTTCCCTAATAAAGACGTTACAAGATTCTTCTGAAAAATATTCAATAAATAAAGTGGATCGCTTAATTTGAGAAGAAATATTTACACATCCTTATTTTTCCGGAGTAAAATTTCCAGTCATCCCATCCCCTAATGAAAAATGGAGACTGAAGCTAAACGAAGTCGTAGGCGATTTTATCATGAAAGCGAATCAAAAAGTCGGCCAAGAAGAAGAAGTTAAAGAAAAGGGGGAAAAGGGTGGGGGAAGGGACAGAAAAGATGGGCCCACCAACGCACATAATAGCAGGGGATGGGATCAACTATGGAGTATGGACCCATGTCCTCGATGACACACACACGTCATATAAAGAAAAGTAGGGTGAATTTCCAACCCTACCCTTACGTAAACGATTACTGCCACTAATTATTTGTATCTGATGGTGGTAGGACCCTCGACGAGACGAATTGAGACCAAATTTAGGTCAGTTTGATTTAGACTCGATCCGTCGATTTTAAAGTTTGATTCGGACTTGAGTCCGAGTTATACAAATCGGATCCGACTTCTTCGTAAGTATGATTTTGACCCGACTCGATCTGACTTGATAAAATAAATAAAAATATAATAATATTATTAAATCTATAATCTTATTAAATTAATTAAAATTTTATATATTAATTTATTTAAAAATATTTTTTATTATTTTTAATTAAATAAGATAAAATATTTAATTAAATAAAATAAAATTTTAAAGAAAAAATAAATAGATCGATTTGACTCGCGAACTGAACTTAAACTCTGAACCATATCTACCGGCTTAATCTAAGTCAAATATTAAGTTAGATCAAAAACTCGCGGATCAAAAAATACCTGATTTACTCGATTTAAAATTGAACTAAATCCGTGAACCTGTCGGACCTACCTGATCCATATACAGCACTAATGCTGTGGAGATCCCTCCCCCGTCAAAGCGCATCTCAATCAAAAGCTGGACGGCAACCTCGCCCGGCCCAGCGGCGCCCCACTTGCTCCTTCGCCGTCAGCACACGCCGCCCTGACGTCACACATGTCACGTGTGGGTTCCCACTTCCCAGCGGCCATGGCTCCATGTGCACTGCGAGCTTCCCGGTTGTGCTGTGCTCGCGCAGTGGTACAATCTTCTCTCCTATGCTCCGCTGGACGGCCCCGATTAAATTATTGAAATGTCCACTGGCCCAAGCCGCGTGAAGCAATTGGTTTCGTAGGAGTGGACTGGGATCACCGGATCGCTGGGTCTCAAAAGGAAACGGATCTCCGAGTCCGCGATGGGGACACCGGAACAGACGGCCGAAACATCGGCATCAAAGAGGCGTTATGATGATCGTGAAGACAGCAGACTTTTCGGGGCCCACCGCGGGACACGCAGGAAGACCCTCGAACGTGGCTCCCCTGCGGCCCTGACGTGTTCCATCACGAATGATGACGACAGGACACACAGCCAGTTAGTTCGCCACTCTCCAGTATGCGAAGGAGTCGAATCTGATTATTCTCTCTCCGTTTAAAAAAAAAAATATTTTACCTACCGTGAAAAAAATGACTGCAGGATAGACCGAGGAATGAGAGAGCGCAAGAGGGACAGCGAAGGCCCATGTTCGATCAATTATTACTAGTTTTTAGACAGATTGATTAATCGACAGTCCTCTTGAACAGAATTTAAGGTACGAGGTTACTAGTGATATAATAATAATAAATAAATATTTTATCATGTACTCCACTCTTAGATTAAATTCCCACGTTAATGGGTCTCACCCCGAGCACCCAAAAGAGCCCTTGCAATGACACTCTTCAGTCATAACCTATCCCAAGTTTAGCTTTCATCCTCCCCAACTCCTTTTTATTATCAAGTTCTTTTAACATTTGTAGAAATGTGTACGACTAATAAGAGCAAATTTCTTTGATCTAGTTAGCCAGTTAACTCTCGATCATTACATTTGTTTCTAATGGTCTGGAAGAAGTATATTTAAATTCAATCTTACTTAAATTTGTACACTCTAAAACATATCCAACACTTTATTGTCTAAGTTCTAACAATCCATGACTGTACTTGTAGATGTCGTGATCTGGTCAATTTTCCAAACCGTTAGATAGCTCAGAGATTTTGACAAAGAAAATAGATCACGTCTTAACTAGAGGACCTACGAGCATAGGAAGGAGATGCGCATGTTACAATTCTTCTAATTTTATTATTTTACAAAATAGAGTTGCATGGCTTGGGCGGTCCAAGATATAGGGCATGAGAAAGAGGGGGAGATTCTTGTATAGAGTCTAAGGGAATGATGTGGTTGTCACCATCTACTTGTTGAGCTTTAGAAGTAGGTCGCTTGGGATGGACGAACTGCTGAAGTTGAGGGCAGCACCTGACGTATCTGGGGACACTTCGAAAGAACCTAAGTTGTGGCAGCGGAGAATTGAGACAGCCTTAGACAACCGATCGAAGACGTGAGTTGTCGACGAAAGCATTGGATGGTAAGCTATGAATGGATGTTGGTGTTGATGGGCGGCCTGGTTTTGCTCGCCTCTGTTGGGAGGGCGATGGTGGAGGAGATCGCAGGGTGGTCTCCATGCTGGAGGTGGGGGGAAGACAGGGATGGACAGGATTTGTTCACTTCTATTGGGAGGGCGATGGCAGAGGAGATCATAGGGTGGTCTCCATGCCGGAGGTGGGGGGAAGACTGGGATGGGCAGGAAAGGTCAGGCGGTGGTCGCAGTGCAAGGAGAAGAAGAAGTTGGGGTGGGGTCGCAGGGAAGAAATCGTCGGAGGCCCAATCGCCTCCGCGAGTATTGGAGTCTTCGTTCTTAGTTGGTTGTATTGCTCTGTTGACCTACTTGACCTCCTTTTGATTTTATTGGGCCCTCGGCCCGTCCTTTGTTCTCGGCCCATTGTCTGGGTGCTGTCCCTCTCCCCGTATCCATGTACTTCTCTTTCCTTTCATTGCTTTCCTTAATGGAAAAAAATATTATATCTAAAAAAATAGAAGAAGAAGAAGAAGAAGAAGAAGAGGGATAGGAGGAGAGAGGACCTCGAGGTAGACGGGGAGAGGAAGGGGGGTTTCCCCCCAATTCGGAGAGTTTCTCTAAAAGAAAATTTACTTGGAGATTATTTTTATTTTGGAGAAAGTTAAAGAAGGGACTAACTACTCCCTAAGAATTAAGAAATATGTTATTAAACATCCATAATACTCTTACATCTCGTTATTTTTTATTTTAAGAAAAAAATCACTAAAAAAAATCATACAAACGTCCTATAAAGCGTCCCCCAAAATTAGTATCAGCACTGTACGGGGAGTGGGAGGTTAAAAAATTGCAAAACATGAGAAGGGTTGAAACCGGAAGAAAAACAGAAGGCAACTTCCAGTGACCAACCTCCATTGGATCGTCCGGATGGTTGATGTGACGGGGCGGACTTAATCACGTACTTTTATTATTGAATATGTAAAAATTAAGTATACTACAAGATGTTACCAAGTACGGTCACAGGACAGAGATATGCCTTGCAATCCGTATCGAACCCCCGGGCCTCTTTGCCTCCGAGTCCAGTGGGGCCCGATACGTTGACCCAGTCAACTGCATCACAGCCGTCCTTGTTTTTGCTGGTTGGAGAATAAATCACGGGGGCCCGGACGTAGCTACCTGCCACGTGAACGAGCCATCGTGCGTCACCGTCCGTCGCCGTCTGGACTCCACCGACACGGATGGCTCAACCGACGCGAGCCATTTTGGACGCTTCGGGCGCGCGAATCTTATCTAGGGGCGGGTGACGGGGTCTCACGTGGCGACGCGCAGGGCCGAGCCACGGGTACGTGGCCTAATATCGAGCGAGGATCCGAAACGTGGTGGGGGCGTCTGTGCGGACCCCCGCCTTCGACCATCACAGCCGTCGGCGCGTCTCCAGCGACTCCGTCCGAAAGATGATACCGGGAGAGTAAATGACCGAAGTACCCCCTTGCCATGTGGTGCGTGGCATCACAGTCACACCTGCACCTCCACCGGCAGCAGCAAGACACCACTGGCAAAATAAAAACTCCAATGGGCACGGAAAAGGTTCATCATCATTCATGTGATGTAGAATCTCTCTGTTCGCCAGGGTGGTTACCGTGGATTATCAGAGAATACACGCACATGCCATAAAAGAGGTGGTTGGTTGTTGAGGTTGTAAGAGAGTAGAAGAAGAATGGACGCCTCACTCTGTTCGCTCTGAGGGCTGGGGGGACCCTGCACTCGCCATTAGGAGGAGGTGAGGAGGTGTCCTTAAATAATAAATAGCCATCCGAAGAGGAAGATGTGGGCGCTCTGCTCTGAGCCCAAAGAAGGGTGGCCAGCTAGGTAATGTAAACACGGGAGGAATCTGTGTCGTCCTCGACATCGTCTTGGGTTCTCCGCTGGTTTGAGTGGGGAGGTGTGTATTAATAAACGCGAGAGAGAGAGAGAGAGAGGCGGGGGAGAGAGAGAGGGGAGGTGTTTCGACTCATAACATCACTTTGTGATTTGGGTTGGAAATTTGATGCCTTAAAGGTGCCATCTTTATATTTTAGCTGCCCAGTTGCCCGTGAGCTTTTGCTGGTTCTGATGGTAACAGTTCGTGGGGGGAACGAATAAGAGGGTAGTAGGGTGTGGTGGGATTGTGCTCAGGATCCCCGGCGGGTGAAAGCTGTCGGGGATTGGTGGGGGGAAGGAGCCCTCTGTACTGCTCCGTCCCCAGCGGTTCAGACTTCCCAAGGTTGGCCTTGCAGCTCCCGCGAAAAATCATCTTCCCCTCCCATTTCCTCACTCCCTAATCGCCTCCATCTCCGTCACTTCCTATCTATCCTTGCATCTCACTATCCATCCATACTCCATCCTCATCTATGTATTTAGAAGAACGTTCGTTTTCTTTTTCTCTTCTTTTCTTGGCTGGTGAGGGCAGTTTGGCCACGTATTACGGGAGTTGTGTTTCATTCGGTACATCTTTTTTTTTCTTCTCGCTTTTATGAAGCTAGGAAAGGCTTTGATGCATCCTCTCCTGTGCTCTGTGTTTAAAGATTTTTTAGGTAGGCAAGTTTAAGTATGGATCTAGATCTTCTTGGTGTCGCAGTGGTGGAAGACGGTAATGAACCCTGAAGGAAGCCGCATTACATGGGAACAGTTCTGTCCCCATCCTTTACATGTAGAAACAGGGCCTCTAAAAAAGGGCCATTTTATCACCGATATCCATTTATGCGAGGACGGAGAAGTCGGAAGATAAAAGAACTCCTTCCCATCTTTATACTGAAACGACTAGCCAGTTAAGAAATTAAAAATAAAAAGAGATCCAGCCGATATCCTTTTGATATAAGTTTTTAACTCGTTGGCATGCATATGGTCCTCTCTGTGGGGGGAGGGTTTTTTGCTTGTGAAGCCATCAAGTTGTTAAATTTTGAAGTTTTCAATCATGGGTTCCTCACCGAAGGATTGGATTTTGGGAGTTTCCATGTGGAGCATAGTTAAACAGGGAGATTTCTGGAGTGTTGTTTTATTTGGTGGGAATTGAAACTTACAAATGAAGATTCCAAGAGGGAATCTCTTTATCTTCCTCGCTATTCGAATGCGGTTGTTTTAATATGCTACATCTTGTCTTGCAGAATGGCGTTCAGTAGAGCACATGGATGTTTGTTCATCTGTCTCTGCATACTGATCTTACTGAAGGCTGATGGTTACTTTGTGGACATCACTTATGTCGAGAGTGCCGTGTCTAAGGGAGCAGGTATCATGTGTAGTCTTTTTTAATCTTCATGAAGGACCCCTTAGAGTCATGGAGAAGAATCAGATCTTCTCTTGCTTTCTCCACATCTGCTCTGATTTAGAAGCCAAAACTTGTTGGTTTTGGTGCCTGCAGTGTGCTTGGATGGGAGCCCACCTGCTTATCATCTCTCCCCTGGTTTCGGGTCAGGGGTGAACAACTGGCTAGTTCAGATTGAGGTGAGTACCACTACCAACCGTTATTCCTTTCAGTGATTCTGCTGCATACACATCGGATAGTTTTAATTCCATGGACATTAAAGAAGCCCTTCATTTTTTTTTTCTTTTTGGTATTCTTCATATGCATTTGGCATCCCATTGCTCGGTTGATCTTCATTGTAACTTAGGCTATTTGTGTTTTGTTCTTAATGGACCTATTCTGTTCAAAAACCCCTCCAGGGAGGAGGATGGTGCAACAATGTCACCACCTGTCTTGCTCGGAAGAACACCCGCCTAGGGTCTTCCAAGGCGATGGTGAAGCAGCTAGCATTTTCAGGGATTTTCAGCAACAAACAGTCAATGAACCCAGGTGAGGATTTGTACTATCTGTTTTCCAAACAACAATGGAATCTTGAAGTGTTATTACTAGAAGTTTTGCTTCAGCATTATTAACTGTACTAGCATATTAAGGTTCCTTAAACTTTATTTTTCAATGTGTATAGAAGTACTTTTATATTTATCATGGTATTCATACTTGGTTAACCTTCCATGTACATTGCAATATACAGACTTCTATAACTGGAACAAGGTCAAAGTTCGTTACTGTGATGGTTCATCATTTACTGGAGATGTGGAGAGAGTAGATCCTGTGAGCAATCTATTCTCATTTGATGATCCCTGCTGCAATCCTTCTTCCCTTTATATGCCTTACAATGCTTTGTTCAAAGACAGATGACAATGAGACTTTACAAACAGTGGATTCTGACCTCTTTTATTCCTTCTGTCTCCTGATTAGGCTACCAATCTTCATTTTCGAGGAGCAAGGGTTTTTCTTGCTGTGATGGAAGATTTACTCTCGAAAGGGATGAGTCACGCTGAAAATGTATGTGTTGTAGTAAAAAGGAGTCTGTGGTGATATTGGTTCATCTTTTGTGATGCTCAGCTAAATAGTTCTTGAAATGTGCAGGCTCTTCTTTCTGGTTGTTCAGCTGGAGGGTTAACATCTATATTGCACTGTGACAACTTCCGAGCTCTGTTGCCTAGTGCCAATGTTAAATGCCTTGCAGATGCTGGTTACTTCATCAGCGCGTAAGCATTTCATAGAACTTTGCCTATCTGTTTAACTTTAACTGAAATAACCCTACATGTTATAGATGTAAAGAAAATACACTGTATGTTCATGACTGATGCAATTAGCTGCAATGACAGGAAAGACATCACAGGAGCTGAACACATAAAAGATTTCTATAATGATGTTGTAACAACACATGTATGTGTTTCCTTCCCTTTTATCACCTAATCATGAGTCTGCATTGGTTTCTTGTTTCAATTTTCTTGTGAAGACAATTATCTTGTTATGCATTAAATAAATTGTCTCTGATTTAAAGGCAAATGATTTTGGTTTACTCTGTTATCGATCATTATTTAGATGATCAACATGACCCATGACTTTGACAGGGTTCTGCAAAGAATTTGCCCTCATCATGCACTTCAAGACTAAACCCAGGAATGGTAAGAAACATCAGACATTTGGAGATCTTAGATAACCTTGGTAAAAGCATATTAACACAGATCTACGTGAATGCAGTGCATGTTCCCACAATATGTAGCTCAAGGGATCCGCACACCTCTTTTCATTTTGAATGCAGCATACGATTCATGGCAGGTGAGGGTACTGACGGTCTTCTTTCTTTATGGTCTTGCACTGATTTCTTCTAGATGCAATGTTCCAAGGGTATGTTTAAGATTTGCAAGGAGCTGATATGAGCTAGCAGGAACTGTTTTTATGTATAGGATCCTCCGGAAATTCATCATATGAACTATTAGGGACTTCATTTGTATATCAGATCTTCCAGAGCTTCTCTCTTCCTTGATACTATTTCACCAAAACATCGATATCCCAACTCTCATCTGTATGTATGCTTGCATGTTCATCAGCATATTAGTATGTGATCTATTGGCTAAAATGACTTTAAGAGCCGGAGAATTTTCTCCATGTTAGATGTCTGCTTAGCAACAAAAAGCTTAAAGCACCTGCCTTTTCAGATAAAGAATATCGTGGCTCCGGGTGTAGCTGATCCCCATGGAACTTGGCATGATTGCAAGCTTGATATAAAGAAGTGTTCTTCAAGTCAAATTGGCGTAATGCAAGGTTAGCAGTCCCTGTTCTCAGTTGTTGCTGTGGATTGTTGTGGCATCCTATGGATCATAAGTCTTCATAATGTACCATCTTCGCTGAAAAGTTGAACAAAGAATCCAGGTTGATTTTTCATTTTCCTCTTTTCTGGTATGTCTCACCTATTAATTAGGCATCCACCAATCATCTAAGCCTACCAATGCTGTCACAACTCTCGAGCAATTCTGCCACGCAGATTAGTGATCAGACCAGATCTATGTAGGCCCAAGTGTATAAGCGTCACTTGTTTCAACTTCATAGTTTCATTTGAAATGGCTAGACAGTCGCATCCGGTAGGATTATAGAACATCTATGTTTGATTAGACACTGTATATCTTGGTTATATCTTGGTGTATCCATATCCAGTGGGGCATAACAAAATGCATTTGCCTTCAACAGGTTTCAGGGAGGAATTCTTGAATGCTCTGGCATCAGTGGGAAGCTCTTCATCTAGAGGCTTATTCATAAACTCGTGTTATGCCCATTGCCAGTCGGAGACGCAGGAGACATGGCTGAGGGCTGATTCTCCTAAACTGGGCGGCATAGTATGATCTACGAATCTTAATTTCTGTCCTTCCTCTGATCAGCATATCTAATGGTTGGCAGTATACCCTGCAACTTGAAATTCACTTTTTTAAGGAAAAACTAATTCAACCCGCAAGAGACTGATGCACATCTGTCAATCACCTTGAGATGGGAGATGGCCTCTTCTGCTGGCTTATTAGATGGCTTTCATATGATTGGCTAGATTGTCTTTGAATTGCCTTTGTCCGAATCATTAGTAAGTATAAAACAATTGTTTGGTTTGCAGACGATCGCAAAGGCAGTCGGAGACTGGTATTCTGGTCGGGTCGGCTTCCAGAAGATCGACTGCCCATATCCGTGCGACAGCACTTGCCACAATCGCATCTTCGAGTGATTCAACTAGAAAAGCTGCCACTTTTAAACTTAGATTACACACGGAGTATATGCATGGCGTTGCATTGGTGTGGTTCTATTTATCACAAGTGGTGCAATCCAAATAAGCACGACGAAGTGAAGCATCGTGGGAAGTCAGCAAAGCGCGCAAAGGCTCCGTGCTTCGCTACTCTCCAGCATTGTACGTAGCTATTACACCACCCATGAACACCATTCATGGCAATAAAGAGTTGGTAATGCTTATGTTGTAGCACTTATTTGTAAGACTGTCGTTCCGAACGCTTGTTCGGCAAGGAAATAAGGTCGCTTGGTCGTTAGATTTGGAGTCTGCTCTCTCCCTCTCTCCCTCTCTAAATTTTTTTAAGGTGAGATCCAAGGCCACTTATTTTGGAGCGGAGTTTACGTCGCTAAAAATTTACGTTAAAATTAATAAAAAATTAAAAAAAATGTGACTAGTGATTTGGAAATCACGTTAAAGTAAGGGACTTTGGATCTCATCTATATATACGAAAATCGACCACATGGTGTCAAAATTAAGTGATATTGCCGTGATCATTTTCTTTGGTTACATCTATTTTTTTAAAAAAAAATAGATTTACATATATGTACACTTGCGCCACCCTGCAATTGACCTGATTATTTTAAATCTGAATTCATGGAGACTAGGCATGCTAAGCGATTGTTTACAATTAAATGGCTTATATAAGAACACAAACAGTTGCGTCTTTGTGTGCGCGCGACCCCTCTCTCTCTGTCATGGAGTAGATGGACGCATGTCCTCTCATCTTAAATTTACAATTAAATGGCTTATGGCAGATGATATATTACCTTTTCGTACATGTTTCATGTGTTGGTTTGTCCGTTTTGACGTAAAATATCGTAATTACGTCGTATTAAAATGGATTGTTTTAGTTTGACGGATCATTTATATCGATCTTTTATCGGTAAGATATGATTTGATATTATTACTTATCGAAGTGAAAAAAAATCTTCATATATAATATATGTAAAATAAAAAAATTTAACTTAGTTAATTAGGTGATCTAGACCTTTTTTTTATAAGATGTCTTAAGTTTAAATCTCAGGAACACCCTTTGAGATTTTGAGTTTTTTTTATTGAGAATGAAAAGGAAACCAAAAAAAAACTCATGAGGCTCGTGTGTTTTGATCCGGTGAACTCAAATTTAAACGTAAAATTCTTAATCAACCCACCTACAAGATTTCTCT
Source organism: Amorphophallus konjac (assembly GCA_022559845.1). Lineage (NCBI taxonomy): Eukaryota > Viridiplantae > Streptophyta > Magnoliopsida > Alismatales > Araceae > Amorphophallus > Amorphophallus konjac. The sequence continues at coordinate 555,234,026 of CM040121.1, read as the reverse complement.
AATAATATAAAGTAAAATATATAATATTTAAAATATACGAGAGCATTGCATCCATACGATACGGACCGTTCACTGCAAGAGGACGGGGGGATCGTTCACAGTCTTTCCTCTCCCCTATATATAAAAGAAAACACTTGACCTATCGGGGAAAAAAATACCTGTTGGTAAACGTTTTCAATACGGTCGTAAGATGAAGCCGTACGTAACAAGTCGAGGAAGGGCCGTCAATGGGTTCTGGAGTCCAAAAGATCGGCTACATGTGGGCCCCCAGCCACCTGAGTCCGGATGGCCAAGATGTGCCCATTAATGTCTTCACCGAACTTCAGGGATTTGGTTGTTTGGAGGTCTTAAAGATGTTAAAATTGATCATTTGGTCTACTTTAAAAGAAGTTCAAAAAAGTAAGCTAAGGTGACCCCTCAAGCCATTTTTCAAATTGGACTGAGATACTATAACTTGACGAGAGAGAGAGAGAGAGAGAGAGAAGTGTGGGTCCCACGCACACAAAATTGCGACCCAAGTTCGGGTAACGTATTCGCACCCCACCCTAACCTGTCTTCAAAGTGACCCTTAAAAAAGAGAAGTTTGGAAGATACTTGCTCGTAACAACTTCCCACTACTCAATCTAAATATCATTTTTTTGTTGGTATTAACACTACCCATAACTAAATAATGTAACTGACTATACATGAAAATCAATAATACGAACCAATAGTGAAAGGAATTGACTGATTAAAAGTAAGTTACGAATTATCAAAAGTCTCATTTTAAACTTTCCTTGCATGCAACTCGCTTTCATTGGTTCGCCTCTGCTGGCGTTTAACCAAAGGCATAATAATAAGGTTACCAAATGTAATTATGTACTAAAATATAGAGAGAACAGTGCAAGTGATCTTCCTAACCACGTGGAATCCAAATCCGAAATTTAATAATCCCTGCCCCGATTAATTTCATTTCGCCGTCCACACACAGTGGAGCTCGAAAGAGACGTGGAGAAAGTGGACCGGAGAGGAAGGAGAAGAATAGAAGGGAGAGAGCGAGAGAGAGAGAGAGAGACCCATGGGCCGTGGCCCAGCGCCTGTGGGAGGGAGAGACGGGAAGAATGGAGTGGAGTTTGCAGCGCGGGGGGGGGGGGAGATCGGAAGGGGGGACGTACAGTTCAACTCAAATACGGCACCTTCCTTTGGATTTTGAAGGGGGGAAGGAAGACGTTGATGGGTGTGGTGGGAGGCTGTTGTTCCAAAATGGAGGGGGAGAAAGAGAGAGAGGGCAGACCAGAACAGGGACGTGGGGAGAGTGGCAGGAACTGTTGCATTGCATTCGACCAGGTAAGCCCGGATGAGACGGAATTGTTCCTTCGTCGTATTTATGCAAAAAAAAAATCTTCTCTCTTACCTGTCTTCGTCTCTGTGATGGTTATAGATAGACAAAACGAACAGCCAGACACACAGATACAGCGAGCGAGAGAGAGAGAGAGAGAGATGGATAGGAGGGAGGGAGGGAGCTGTTCATGCGTCCCGGTGCGTTCAATAGGTTCCCCATGCAGATTGCTCCTGGCCATCTGATGGGTTTCTGCGTTCTCGCCGGAAAAACTGCACTTAGGTTTCGAATTTGGAGGTAAGGTCAAGAAGGTGAGTGACACAACGCTTCTGGACTTTACGTCACAGACCTCTCTCTCTCTCTTTCTCTCTCTCTCACACTCCCTCTCTCTCTCTCTGGGAATTCGAGTATGTGTGTGAGAAGTTCAGGACAGAAAAGAAGAGTTAGCTTGATGAGAAATTGTTCTGGTCAAACAGTGCCATTTAATCCTCAACTAAAATTTGCCCGTCTGTGTTTTATTACTTGGCCTTGCTTTTTTTTCATCATGCTATTCAAATATATATTACATATCTTGTCTATTGTACGCTGTCTCCTCTTTTTCTCAACATCTTCTGCATATTCATGTCGATATACATATGTGTGTGTGTGTGTGTGTGTGTGTGTTGCAGAATGCGGAATTTCATTTCAAGCACATGGATTTTCGTCTGCACAGTCATGTCGATATCATTGGCAACCAATGGACTCGATGTGAATATCACCATCCTCGACTCTGCGGTGGCCAAAGGAGCAGGCACGACTGTTCTTTTATTATTGATTACAAATCATGCATTCTAATTGAAATTGAGTACCATCACGTCCATCATGTGTCCTGTCAGTTCCATTCCTCTAGGCTGCTCTGTGGTATTCTTCCATCTGTATGTGATTGGCTGGCTCTAAACACTATCCCAAATACTGTGGTCTTTGCAGTTTGCCTGGATGGGAGCCCGCCTGCTTATCACTTCTCCCCCGGGTTCGGGAAAGGGGTGAACAACTGGTTGGTCCATTTGGAGGTCCGGACATGTATATGTTTGCACCACATGTATTCATTATTATGATGTCGTGTATATGTGTGTTGAGATCTGAAACACTTTATTTAGCCGTTGGGCATTGAAGATCTGATCTTCATGGGAAAATTGGCAAAATGTCTAAGGTGCTTTCTCTCTCCCTCTCTCTCTCTTTTGCCGAGTCATCCATCGGGACTCGAAAAATCCAAGGCCTTGCACTCCCCCAAGTATGAGAGAGCCAAAATTTGAACTGGGGATCTCATGGTTCCCCATAAGGTGAAGAACCAACTGGGCTACCAAGTTGGTTCCTAAGGTGCTTTCTCTCATCTTCTGTGTCAGCATATAAATCTGAATGGTAGTAAGCAGAACTTTCCAATCTCAAGTTATGAACATATGTTTCAAACCAAGCTCCTTTGCATCCTGTCGAAGGCATGTAACATAAAAGTGAGAGGTGGTTGATTGGACTTGTAGGAGTGTGTTGTTTGATCGGTCCTGTTTTCTTTCTCAGGGGGGAGGATGGTGCCATGATGTTTCAAAGTGTCTCTATCGCAGAAGGGGGAGACTTGGTACATCCAAGGCCATGGGAAGCATAAGTTTCACCGGCATTTTAAATGACCACAGGCTATGGAATCCAGGTATGGCCTCTCATTGCTACCATCATTTGTGGTGCATGTCACTGTACGCAACAGCATTGAGACTGGTTTACAAAGCGTAAGTCATTTTTATGGTTTGTTACAGGCTTCCTTTTGGACATAGAATGCCATTATGACCAGACATAGAATGCCATTATGACCAGAGTCACCAGACAGATGCCCTCTAGTATCAGCTAGTTGTCCATGTGGTGCTGCAATCAATTTGCACTGCATATTTGAAGCAGAATATTTGGGTGGACTTTGGCTCTGTGGGTTTCTTATGGGTCATTTTTAGACTTGGTTTAGTAGCTCTGCAACTTTGCAACTAACAAGACTGAATTGTCTGGATATGACCTACAGACTTTTACAACTGGAACAAGGTTAAAGTTGGTTACTGTGATGGTTCATCATTTACGGGAGATATCGAAAGAGTCGATCCTGTGAGTAATTCTTCTCCAAACCTTCCTACTGCTATGCTGGCTTATTGAGATAGATAAAAGAAAGGTCCATATATATTTATGGATTTTCTCCATACTGGTATTTGAATAGACCACCAATCTTCACTATAGAGGAGCAAGGATTTTTGTCGCGGTGATGGAAGATCTACTGGCAAAAGGGATGAGCAATGCTGAAAATGTATGCCTTGTGAAGTGAACTTAATTTTCATTTATCAAGTGAAGGAAGTTACGAGTTGTAACATGAGCAATTCCACAGGCCCTTCTCTCTGGTTGTTCAGCTGGAGGGTTAGCGTCAATATTGCACTGCGATCGCTTCCGTGCTTTTCTGCCAACAAGTGCTAGGGTAAAATGCCTTTCAGATGGTGGTTTCTTCATCAATGTGTACGTTCTTCCGTAGATTACTCATTGAACTCAAGGTTTATTTTTACCAACTCATCATGGAAAATTGTAAATTTCCATGTCCTTGTAACTGGATGTTGCTGCTAATGTTATGACAGAAAGGACATTACTGGAGCAGAACACATGAGAACTTACTTCGACAAAATAGTAACGACACATGTATGTTCCATTTCTTTCTGGGCTGATGTCTGTCAGAGTGGTGTTGTGTAATGCAGCTTATGTTTATGCATGCCTATGTCTGCCTTTCCTCTGCTAATATTTGAGTAGCTTTTGAGTTTCACATGTATTTTTACAGGGTTCTGCGAAGAATCTCCCTTCATCATGCACCTCAAAACTGAGCCCAGACATGGTTCGTGCAATTTTTCCCTTTTTAATCATGAAACTTTGACATTGACCAAACTAGCCCACCATTACAGGGAAGTACTGACACCTTTGTAAGAAAAATGCAGTGCTTCTTCCCACAATATGTGGTGGAGCAGATCCAGACGCCACTTTTCATTCTGAACTCAGCCTATGATTCATGGCAGGTAAGCATTTCCACGCATGGGCTCTCTCAGTGTTCCTTTCGGTCTCACTCAATGCAGAACATGTTATATCGACTTGATTCTCAGCATGCAGTTTCTTCCTCTGTCTTTTTTCGTGCAACATCTACCATTGTCAATGATGCCTCATGTTTTATTCTTATGAACATGCTTGTACCTCCCCAACTCAAGATCATCTATCATTGATGTTGAAGAATTGAACAGATTATAACCACGCTTCTATTCTGAGGTGGTGGTTCCTTTTTCTTTCCTCTTTTTACAGTACTAATTTGGCATCCCATATATTTTCAGATAAGGAATGTCTTGGTTCCACCTGGTTCTGACCCTCCAGGCTTCTGGAAGCATTGCAGATCAGACATAACTCAGTGTAACACGGAGCAAATACAAGCAATGCAAGGTCAGTACTGCGAGTGAAAGGCTTCTATTCCCTGTTCAACTAAAATGTCAATTCACTTGCGTTGACAATAAACTAATGAGTAATGCTTTGTGCAACACCCCGGCTAATTACACCCCGGTTCAATTTCACTATTCACATAGGGACAAATTTTTATTTAATTGGCCCCCATGTCACATCAGCCGGTGACATGACTGACACACCAACCTAATTAGACGTGGGGGTTACTCAAAAAAAAAAAATTGAAAAAAAAATAGTGTGTGTAGCTTGTGCAACACCCCGGGGTGTAATTAGCCGGGTGTTGCACAAAGCATTACTCTAAACTAATTGACTACATGAGCCAGTCGGACAATCTTTAGTTAATCAGATGTTGAAATAATCTGTCTTATTTGTTGGAGATGGAGTTTATTAATTTGATTCCACTGATCCATTGAACAATATAGATTGAATCTTTCAGTTTGATTCTATTTTCCACGTATGGACATGCATTATATAACTAACACACTGATTCATCATTAACAGTCTTCAGGATGGAGTTTCTGAATGCACTGGGAAGATTTCGAAACAGTTCATCTGCAGGCCTGTTCATAAATTCGTGTTTTGCTCATTGCCAGTCAGAGCTGACAGAGATGTGGCGGTTTGAAAACTCTCCTGTCCTTGAGAACATTGTAAGCCTGAAATCTATCAATTTCTATACGAACTACAGCAATGGTAGGTCTGATGGACTTTGAAGTCAAACTAACTCTCAAGTCAATGTTCAAGGACACAAATATTGAACTATTTTATTCATTGTCAACGCGTGGGGTTTAACTTCTTGTGGATACAAACAAATTTGATATCTAATTTTATTGAGCATGCCTTTCATGAACAAGTTTCTGATATGGGAACCAACAATTATCTCTTTAGTTGAGATCATACAGGAGCAATATTCGTAATATGCTGGAATTTCTTACAGATTCTACCTTTTCTCTCTAGAAATGCTCAGTGACCTCTTAAGTACTTGCCCAGATTTTATTTGGAAGCTCATTGTTACTTCTGTTATTTTCCAACTTGAATGAGAGATAAAAGGTTTTATAGGTTGACTAAACCCAAGGAAAAACATTGTTATGATGCTGGAAATATCTGAAATTTTTTATTAGCTGGTGTTTTCTTTAACCGGGCTTTCATTTTTTTTTTTTTTGGTCATGAGGGTTTTGAAAGTAACTTTCTTTTCTGCAGACAGTTTCAGAAGCTGTTGGAGACTGGTTTTATGAACGGAGTGACTTCAAGAAGATCGACTGTCCCTATCCGTGCGACTCATCATGCCACATTATCAAATATGATGCTCAAGATAATCCTGATCATCCTGAAGAAAATCCCGATCACCCTCAAGGGAATCCTGTACAAAGTTCACAGGAGTGTCAATTGCTGAAACGCCATCTCTTTTTACTCCCCTGCATTCTTCTTTTATCTATTGTAACAAGCTTTTGAGCTTTGCCTCCAAAAAAGGGGGGCAAACACCCCTTATCTTGGTGAAGTTCATTGCTGCACCTCTTGTATCTCGTGTTCCTAAAACAACTCATCAAAATGTTAAAAAGGGAAACCATTGTATACTATTCTATCTCATCCATAAAAACTTCACTGTCTAATTCTCATCAACTTAAATTTGGCCATTAACACGATGAGAACCCAAACTTGAACAGCCTGCAGTGTACACTATTTTTGTGCTCCTCTCTCTCTCTCTCTCTCTCTCTCGAGAGAGAGAGAGAGAGAGAGAGATGGATTATTTGCCCTATTCCATTGAGACATGTGAATGCGGTCGAGTTGGTGGGTGAGATTGGAGCCCCAAAATGTAGGCCCCAAATGTGGCGTGGAAGCACAACCATTTCTGGACCAACACAATCCAAATCTACCACGCGCAGCCCACGGAAGAGAGTTGGGCATGCAGTCTGACGTGTCGATTGCCCGAGGATGGGACGGAGATCAACGCCATTATCATCGGACATCGTATGCCCCCCCCCAAACGGCAAAAAGCAAGGATCGGGGGAAGACGAAGAAGGGCCAAAAGCATGGTTTGCCGTCACGCCTCTACTCGTTCCGACCCGCACGACCCGACCCGACCGAGGCGGGCACCGGGTCGCACAGGTTGGGGGTCGTTGACGGGACGCACTGGACCGCATGGTCCCGTGCGTCCCGCCACGTACCGCTCCGGTGCGAGGCGGGACCCGGGTCGGTACGAGCGGGTCGGGGCGGTTCGCCCATTTAACGGGCCGAAGGGGAGGCTCTTCCTCCATCCCTCCCACCGACGAGCGGCGGTGCAACGGCGTTGGACGGCGGTCAGAGCGGCGGACGGCGGCTTTGGGCGGCTCAGGGCGACGATCGGAGGTAGGTGAATTTTTTTTTTTTAATGGTATGCGCCTGTGGGGGGCCGCCGGAGGTGGGGGAGGGAGGGGTGGGGGGGCGATCAACGTCGGTGGGGGCCGATCTAGGCGGTGGAGGCCGCCGGAGGTGGGGGAGGGAGGGGTGGGAGGGCGATCAACGTCGATGGGGGCCGATCTAGGCGGTGGAGGCCGTCGGAGGTGGGAGAGGTGGTGGGGGTGCGGTGGTGGCCGGGGGGGGGGGGGGGGCGAACTGGGCGGTGGTCGGGGTGGGGGTGGTGAGAGGGGGGGCGTTCTGGGCGGTTGGGGGCCGCAGGAGGTGGGAGAGGGAGGGGTGGGCGGTGGTGGTGGGGGGGGCGATTTGGGCGGTGGGGGCCGCCGGAGGGAGGGGGGCGGTGGTGGCCGGGGGGGCCGATCTGGGCGGTGGGGGCCGCCGGAGGTGGTGGGGGGGGCGGTGGTGGCCGCCGGAGGTGGGAGGGGGGTTCTGGGCGGTGGTGGGGGTGGGGGACGATGGGGGTGGGGCAGGGCCGGTGGTGGGGGTGGGGGAGGGCAGGGGAGAAGAGAAGAGAATAAAAAATAATTTAATTTTTATATTTTTATATTTTTTCTTAGTTTAAAAACTGTAAGAATAGAATTTGTGAGATTGTTTAAAATTATTTTTGATGTATTATTTAATTCATGTTGTAGAAATAATATAATTTTTATTTAATTCATGTTGTAGAAATAATTTTTTTGATGTATTGTTTAATTCATATTGTAGAAATAATATAAATATTGTTTAATTCATGTTGTAGAAATAAATTTATTTTTGATGTATTATTTAATTCATGTTTAAATATTAGATTTAATTGAGATGTATTAAATTTAAAATTTAGTCCTGCATGTTGTAGAATTAATATTATTTTCATTATTAGTTGTAGACGTAAAATAATATAATATTTTATTTTAAAAAAATTAAAGATGTTTTTCATTTAAATATATATGTAGTGATAAATATTTTACAAAAAATTAAAGTTAATATTTATAATTTAAATTAAGTAGAGATGTTTTGAATTTAAATATAAATTTATTGATAAATATTTTACAAATAATTTTAAAGCTAATTTAGATGTATAATGTAATTTAAGTAGAGATGTTTTTAATGTAAATATAAATTTAGTGTTGAATATTTTATAAATAATTTTAAAGTTAATTTAGATGTATAATGTAATTTAATTAGAGATGTTTATAATTTAAATATATAATTAGTGATAAATATTTTACAAATAATTTTAAAGTTAATTTAGATGTATAATGTAATTTAATTAGAGATGTTTATAATTTAAATATATAATTAGTGATAAATATTTTACAAATAATTTTAAAGTAAATGTAGATGTATTAAATAAAAAAATTAGCATTACATACATGTTTTAGAAATAATGATATTATTTTGAACTAAATTATATTGAGATGTATTAAATATTGAATTTAGTCTTGCATATTGTAGAAATAATGATATTATTTTCATTGTTAGTTGTAGACTTAAAATAATGTATTTTTTATAATTTATATTTCTTAAATTTAGGAGATACAGTTAAGCACTCTATGGCTCTTAGGGAACGACCAAATGATATTGGATGGTCACACGGAGTTATGTTAGATGGCAACCGACGGTGTTGGTGTTGCAACTATTGTAAAATAGAACACCCGGGAGGAGGGGTGTCTCGGTTGAAGAAGCATTTGACAGGAGGAGCCGGTGCAGGATACTCTGAGGTTGCTGAGTGTACCCATGTACCTCGAGATATGAAACTTGCAATGGCCAGGCACCTGCGGGAGAAGAGAGCTGAGACGCAAGAAAAGGAAAAAAAGAAAAAAAGAGATCAAGCGGCAGTGAGCGGAAGAGCAAGCGACAGCGACGAGGATGAATGTGCATGGACACCCAGTGACGAAGACCAACAAGAACGTACTGAGCAGGCTAATGTGTATGTCACGGTGAATGATCCATACAGAGCCGAGTTCCGTGAGGCATTACGCAGAGCAGGGAAGAGTCAAGACATCCCGAGGAGACGAGAGTCCGAAGTCGCGAGGCGACGAGAATCGGAGCATCAGGGAGTTGTGGTTCATCTACGACTCGACAACCACGGGGCATACGGAGTTTCTTAACTGGTGACTCGGGGACACAAAGAAAAAGGACACAATCGATCAACATTGAAGATGTGGAGCCCGGTGCACTATCCCGAGAGCATGGAAAGCAAACGAGGATGGACGATGCATATGGCCAGAAGGGGCCTAAATGGAAACTTGGTCAGGCCGTTGCAAAATGGTGGCACCACGCAGGTCTGCCTTTCAATGCAGCCAATAGCCCTTACTACAAGCCAATGTTTCAGGAAGTTCAGGTCCTTGGGCTACACGTGCAGCCACCTACAGCGAGAGAATTGGCCGGCGTATATCTTGATGAACAAGTTGCTGAGATCAAGAGTTACATTGACTCATTCGAACAGAAATGGGAAAAGTACGGAGTCACACTGATGTGTGATGGATGGTCAAGTACTACAAAATCGCCTGATCAACTTCCTTGTTTATTGTGACAGACATGTTTTCTTTCACAAATCAGTGGATGCGTCTGGTCAAATTCACAGTCACCAATATATTCTGTCATTGATGGAGCAAGTGGTGACTGAGATTGGGGAGGAGTACATTATGCAAGTGGTGACTGACAATGGGTCGAACTATAAGAAGGTTGGGGAGGAGCTAATGAAGAACAGACGGCATATTTTCTGGACCCCCTGTTCAGCACATTGTGTAGATCTGATGCTGAAGGAGATTGGGCAGCTTCGTATGGTCAAATCTGTGGTCGAGGTGGCACAAAAAATCACGAAATATATCTACAACCACACACTTGTATTGGCATGGATGAGGGAGCATTGTGGCGGCGAACTGTTGAGGCTTGACATCACACGATTTGCCACCAACTGCATCGCATTGCAGAGCCTACTGAAGCACAAGGATGAGTTGAAGCAAATGTTTAGAGGTGAGACATGGCTGAGTTCCTCTTTTGCTGCTTCACGTGAAGGGGCGGAGGTCGAGGGGATTGTCAGCACCTCGAATTTTTGGGATAGAGTGAAGGTATTAGTGTCATTGATAGAGCCACTGTATGAGGTATTGTGATGTGTGGATGGGGATAGAATACCAACCATGGGGTTGGTGTACAGTAAAATAGAAGCTGCCAAGCGGAAGATCCTTACAACGTCCAAAAAATATGGACCCACCATCCTAGAGATTGTGGAGGACAGATGGGACAGATAAATGAGCCGCGATCTTCACATGGCAGGTAAACACTTACATTCTATTCCAATAAATGAGCTGTGATCTTCAGTTGATACTAATATGTAATTCATTGTCTTGCGATTGCAGCGTACTATCTACATCCGGCCTTCCAATATGCTCGGGGTCTTGCTTATGACGATACTTTGATAGAATCAGTCAACATTGTGGTAGACCGATTGTCTTTCACCCCAACAGATGCTACTGATGCATTGAATGAGGTATATTTAGATATTTTACCACTGAGAATATGAAATGAAATATACACTTAATATTTTTCGATAATGCAGATGAAAACATTTAGAGAGGCAATTGGTTCATTTGCGACACCTAATGCCGTGGCCAGTCGTGACAGACTCGACCCAGGTAATGTGTCTTCACAATGTACCTTCTATATCTCGAGAAGTAATTTTTACATCTAATTATTATATTGTACGTGATCTGTCTTAAACACAGCTGAGTGGTGGCTAAATTACGGCACAAGTGCACCCGTATTAAAGAAGATCGCAACGAGAGTTCTATCGCAAACATCCTCGTCGAGTGGGTGTGAGCGGAATTGGTCGACGTTCTCCTTCTTGCATACTAAGCTGAGGAATAGGCTGACACACCGCAGGCTAGACAAAATGGTGTATGTTCATTACAACATGAGGCTAAAGGTCCGGCATGTGCAAATGGATACAATGAGAGGAGAGGGAGATTACGACCCAACGGATGCTATGTACTTGCGAGACGATGATGACCCTATGGTAGCATGGGTTGCAAGAGCCACAACCGAGCGTGGTGAGGCAGAATTGGACGAGGAGGCTGAAGAACCATGCGAGACACCACGGCCTAATACTTTTCTCGCATCAGCTGTACAAGAGACAGTGGGGGAGGGAGATGACATCCATGTGCAGTTGGGTGGTGACGAGTCAGCAACGGGACGTGATGATGAAGTTAATTTGGATAAAGATCTCGTCATTGGGGGTTAAGACACATCGTATGCGTACGATGATACAGTATGGGAGCGATTGATGCAACATCCAACAATTGAGCGTCAAGTGCCAACTCAGGTGAATTAATATATGAAAATCGAATCGCATATTTCATTAGATAGCGTAGTCATATATTGATGTATGATGATGTAAGAAATATATTACAGGTCGGTCCGACAAATGACAACATTGCGGGAGAACAGTGGTCCCGGGTTGCTGTACCGCGGCATTCAATATCTGCGGAACCCAGAAGGTTATCCACTTCAAGAAAGGGTAGGGGGAGTTCCTCATTTAGAGAGGTGAAATTATATTGTCATTTCTACATTTATATGTTGTATTTCATTGGTAATTGAATATTTTATTATTTCAATTGTGTAGTCTTCGGTAGCATCGAAACAACCATCTCAGTCTGCTGCGCCACGACACTCAACGTCTAAGGCACCTAGTCAGTCGTCTCAGGTATACGTACAGACTTACACAGTAGAAAGTAAATTGAAAAATTATCTAACCAGGCTTCTGCTTCTCAGACATCTAGAGGGACACAACATGCAGTAGGTAAGCCGCCCCCTGCTCCACAGAAGAAAAAATCATCATGGACCACATTATTCAGCAGCAAGAAGGACAAGGGACCACCATTAAATCTAATAGATATTACAGACATGGAGACATTAGATCCCAATGCAGATGACGACACTCCCGAGCCCTCTGTTGAGCCCTGCATCAGTGGGAGTCATGACTCCGATGATGATAGTACACCGACAGGGTCTTCATCCCATAGAGGTGGCGGTTCTCAAGGTGGTCAACGTAGTCATCGTGAGGATACTAGTGTTGGTGGCAGAGAGTATAGCAGTGGTCATAGTAGAGGTCGTGGGGGCCGTCAACATGCCGCATGGACAGAGGAGCAGCACTTCACACATGTCACGCAAGATGAGGACCACGGTGCTCCACCGGCAGGGACGAGGCGGGCAGCTGATCATTGGGATCCCTACTATGGAAGTTCGGTTGCAGACAGTACCAGCTATCAAGGCATGTTGTCTGATTTTGAGAGGATGAGCACACATGACTCTCAGGGATCTGGAAGCTCGTATGGACGGTCATGGCCGCAGCAGCCGATGTATCATGGCGACTCAGATAGCAGTAGTTCATTTTTCTCATCGTATCTATATTCTTATGCCGCAGCTGCGTCAGTAGAGGTCGTGTACGCACAAGGTTCGCAGGAGTATGAATACTACGTACGCATGTACTGGGAGAACTATTCAGGTTCAATGCGCTATGAAGACTATCTGTCCTATCTGCGGAACACTTTTAATGTCAGATTGTTTGGAGATGGGCACTGGCCCAATTTGGGTCCATACTCTTAATGAGTATGTATCATTTGGTTATATTTATAACTAACTAATAATTAATTGTAAATTTCTTCATATCTTGAGTTTTGTACTTATCATTGAAATTACTAATGTAAACTTTTATATCATTTGCAGATCATCATGGACGGACGGCGTCACCCTGCATGGGAGCATGGATACTCTGTTGAGGGTGATGGACATGTGCACTGTAGATACTGCGAACATCGTGTCACCAGCATACACAGGTTTGCGGAGCACCTTGCGGGAGTGGGACGCGATGTTCGTGCATGCGACCGAGTTCCGGGAGATGTCCGACATTCCTTTCGGACACAGTTACAGGATCGATACGGTTCTCGTAGCACACCCAAGACATCTTCTTCTATGTCCCGGGTACCCCCACCACGAGCACATGGCGGAGCAGGATCTTCCTCCATGTCCAGAGTTCGAGCAGCACCAGCACCAGTCGCACATGATAGAATTGAAGCTATAGATGTAGTGAGGACTTTTTTTACAGATTTTCATATACCCTCCACCGCAGCACACGACCCATCATTTGTGCAGATGGTTACATATTTTCAGTCCCACCCACATGTACCTCCACCCACTAGGATAGAGTTATATTATACGGGTGATTGGTCTCATGTATCCGATGATGAGTTTTGGGATTCAGGCTTCACTGATGACGAGGATTAGTGAGTTTTGGGATTCAGGCTTCACTGATGAGGAGGATGAGTGAGTTTTGGGATTCGGGCTTCACAGATGAGGAGGATGAGTGAGTTTTGAGATTCGGACTTCACAGATGAGGAGGATGAGTGAGTTTTTGTATTTTATACTTCATGAATGAATGTCATTATTATGTCACTGGTTACTTTAACATATTAAGTAATTTAAATAAATTTTTTATGTATTATATATAATATGATGTTTAATTAAGCGTTGTAATATGTTATTTTTATATAATTAATTATGTGTAATTTAGTATGGATCTATTATCATAAAAAAATCTACATTCTAATATTTTTAAATATATATAACATTTAATCTTTAAATAAAATTTTATTAAAAATTTTAAAAAAAATTAAAAAATCACGCGCCGAGAGCCCGAGAGGACGGACCGGGTCCCTGTGCGACCCGGGCGACCCGGCCGACCCGACCTGTCCCGCTCCGAGACTGGGTCGACCGGGTCAACAAACCTTGGCCAAAAGTACGATTTATTTTTCATTCCCCTCGAAAGATAACACCATTAGCTTTATAGTATTAATTGAGTTTGGCCCAAGAGAGTTTTTAAAGACATCTGTTAAAAACTTAATACGAGTACAATAAATACTTATCCAACTTCTTCTCAACGACTAGATCTTTTTGCGACTTATCAACGTACTGTTGAAAGTTTGAAACAACAGGTGGATCTAACGGAGGCTGTGCGTGGGATAATCTTTAAAAACGAATTTAATTAACTCACCTCTACAATAAAGAAGAAGAAGCCAGACTCCTCATTGCATAACCCATTGTGGTGTGTTGTAGGCCGGCCGGCAAACACCAACAAGGTGGGGGCCTGTCAAATATCTTGTGTATCAATCATCAGAAGCTTGGAGCCAGGGAAGGAAGGGCCCTCCTCCTGATCAGGTGTGTATCCACCGCCATCCTCTTCGCCCTCCTTCCTTGCCCATATCTGCGGCTGCACCACGTTCCACGTCACCACCACAAGATCACCCTTTTGATTCTTCTCTGCTGTTTTTGCACCACGTATGTGGCCAGATGCCCACGTAGCCATACGAACCGTTGGTTTAGGGAACGGGAGCTGGTGGGGGAGTGGGGAGTTGTGTTTTTTCCTCCTCCTTCTCGGACGCCTTCCTCTCTTCATCAGTTTCTCCGTCCACCCCGAAGAACTGCTCCTTCAAAGTTCAAACTGACAGCTTTCTCTGTCTAGTGGCCAGAGCTCGGGGTGGTTCTACAGGTGTGGGATCTGGTCTCTCTCTCTCTCTCTCTGCGCTTATTTGTGATCTGTGTTTGTTTCTCTGGTGTACTACAGGCTTCTGCATGTGTCTTGTTGATGGCCAAGTTCAAAATTTTCGTAAGTTTCGTCCATTTTCTGCTATGCGGGAGTGAATGGGGTTTACTTGTTTACTCCGCTAAATTGAGTTGTTGAGGTTTGGCAGAGCAAGCTGAAGGCCAGGCCATGCTTTTCCCCAGAAACCCAATGTTTTCCACTTTACTTCTTTGCCAGCCTGCGTAACGAGATATTGGTGCGACTAGGAGGGGTGTTGATGAAATCGCAGATGCCAGTTTAACGTAGTTGATGACAATTTGGTGAATCCGCCGAGAGAATCAACATCCACATGGTCATCTTCATTTTTCGCGTCAACGGAATCATTCAAACATTGGTCACAAATGCCAGCTTAAGAGTACTTGACGATAATTTTTAGTGAATCCCCTGTGAGAGAATTAACAAACAGTTCGTAAGATACTATGCATTTTCTTACACTACTCCTTTTCTGTTTTCTTGTTGTTCGATCATTCTTGGCATCCGTGAGCTTATGCGGCACTACTCAGAAGGAAAAAATGTGAATCCTTTAGTGTTTTTTTTTTTTTTTTGCTTCTTCTGTATTTGTAGATCTTTGAAACATGTTGGTTGGATGCAAACTCTAAGCGGAGGTCCCAAAAATATTCCTTTTGTGTTTGAGGTGCTGATTATCGTTTTGTCTTGTGGCTACAGAATTGCTGCCGCCCCCTTACAGAGGAAATCAGGTTGATCATATCTCTGAAGTTCTGATGACTATTTTGGATCAACACGTTTCTTGATAAACTAGAAGAAAACATATAACATTGCTGTGTCAAAGCCATATGATGGCCACAGCTGCAGTCATTGGGGTAACAGCTGGGAAGAGGCTGCTGAGCACTTCATTCTGCCCATCTGACCTCACTGAGAAATTGTTTCCGGATTATGGGTTGGGCCAATTCTCAACTGCTTCCAACACAAAGAGTTTCATAGTTGCGCAGAGAACTTCAAACTTCAGTCAAAATGCCCCTTCTAATAGGCGCATAGAGGCCATCAAGGCACTCAAGGAGTATGTTGATACTTCTTCTCTGGCAACTGCAGATTCATGGTTCCAGAGTTCCAACATCCCCGTTGAGGTTGATGATTTTGATGTTGAATCATCATTGGAGGTTCTCCTTTTGCTGCAGAAGTCCATGCTGGAAAAGCAGTGGATCCTTTCTTTTGATCAAACTGAGATTGTGTCTGCCAGAGAAAGCCACAAGAAGCCTAGAATTACCCGCTCGGGGATATCTGCTCGTCAAAGGCGAATTACTGTAAGGAGATCTTTGAACCAAAATGCTTCATCTTTGAGTAAAAGGAAGAAGTCTGGCACCACTGTAAGCCCAGAGCTACTGCAGAATCATTTAAGAGGTTATGTCAGAGGTACGATAAGTGAAAACTTGCTCAGCCACGCGGAAGTAGTGAATCTATCAGAGAAGATAAAGATCGGCCTTTCCTTAGAGAAGCACAAGTCTAAGTAAGTACCCATCTTTATCAAATGAACAATGCCATATTCATTGCGTTCATTACATTAATATTAATAAATTTTATTTATTAATTTGGATCCTGAATTCCGTTGTACTTATCCTTTGCTAAAGAATAATTCCTCATTTTCATTGGACCTATCTTCTCTTGATTACTTAGCCTAACATACTTATATTAGTCGGCGGTCAGTGAAAAACAAAGAAAAGGATCCTTTCTTCATGCCATTATTTATATTTGTAGTTAATGTAGATGAAAACACTCTTTTCCTTTGAAAAGATGCCAATGAGGGTGCAGAACTGCTCCCTACACTATTTGGTGTAACTGTATACGTTATGTTGTTGGAATAGAATTATAGAAGAAAAACTTAAAGTGGCAGGTTCTTGAATGCCACCTTAATTTTGCACAGTAGCTGATCATAAATATCATAGGGAGCCTTTTTTATTAAACCTAGATGCATCCCCTGACTCATCATCATTATCAGAGCCTTATCCCATTTATTTGGGGATGGTTACATGAATCCTATCCCGCCATTTTAGTCTATCCAATGCTATATTAGGAGGGCCAAGTCTCTTCTTCATATGCTCAATCATCTCAATTTAGGCCTTCTCCAAGGTATTGTAGTTGAATAGCTTGTACTTCTTGTTAAGGAACTTTAAGTATCAAGATCTTGTATAAATTCCCAAGTTTTTAATAACCACATGCTCATGTTTACAAAAGTGACTTGAAGGAAGTTTATTAGATTGTCTTGACATAAGGTATTGAATGCCATGATGGACCATAATAAACTATCCTGTATGTAAATGCATTGAATCCAAGCAACTGTCGGTATGAATTGCCATTAAGCAAGGATTTGAATTAGTGTGGTATGCTAATTTATTTTGAAACTTCTTTGCTTCTAGGTTTAAATAAGTCAAATTTGAACTATAGGGTCATAAATAACTTATTTAGTATCTAATGATGAGCAAGGGCTTGAATTGGTATGGTAATTGGCTTGATGAGCACGTTACTTCCATTTCCTGCAAAAGCACTTCCATCTTTTCTTTGATTTTTTTTTTTAGGTTGGCTAGCCTTTTATATTTAATTACATTAAATAATGACTCAGGCTCAAGGAAAAACTGGGATGTGAGCCGTCAGACAAACAACTAGCATCCTCGTTGAGGATGTCACATTCCGAATTGCACTCTAAGATGATTGAATGTTCTTTGGCAAGAGAGAAGCTTGCGATGAGCAATGTCCGTCTAGTCATGTCAATTGCCCAAAAATATGATAATATGGGTGCTGAACTGCCCGACCTTGTGCAGGTGATATTCTTCTTTGATAGTTTACTTCAAGCCTGTAGCTTTAGCTTTCATTTGTTCAGCTTTGACTTCTGTCACCCTAAACTTTATTGTCAGTTTGGCATGTAGTGACCATGGTACTAGAAGTTAACCTCTTGATTGATTCAGGGTGGCTTGATTGGGTTATTACGTGGGATAGAGAAATTTGATTCAACCAGAGGTTTTAGAATTTCAACATATGTGTATTGGTGGATTCGTCAGGTAACTTTGTTGGGTTTGTGCAATTGATCATCAGCCTCTATTTCATCCATGTGCTGTGTTGCCATTTTATAGAAGATTGTGTGCACCTGTTCTAAGGCATAGCCTAAGTTGTTTTTAAAAGTTGACCTTTCTATTTTTATTTGCACTATCCTAGCAATAATTTGTCCTATCTTCCAGTTGCTGCTGCATTAGTATCTGGCTACATTTTCTCCTCCAGTCCAATGTGTATATTTCATCCTTTTTGATTGTGAGTTTGTTGAATGCAAACACTTTTCTTCCCTTCCCCTTCTGTACTTTTTTGTAGGTACTAGTATAATTGCTTGTTTTGATGCAAGAATATGGCCTTCTCATTGCCTATCCCTCTAATCTGTCCTGTGAAGCTGAAATCATTTTCATTATCTGATTTCATATTAACTCTAACTAATTTCTTGGACTTGTATTCAGCATGTTGAATGTGGTCCAGTTATTTATTTAAGATTTGATGATCCTTCAAAAATACTTGCCTATATGGAAGTCCCTGGATCATGTTGACATCTGTCTAGTTTAATTGTCAATATGTATCCAGGTCCTTTCCATGAAAAATCAATATTTTGGGCCAGAGCACTTTTCTTTATGGGAAAAATGACTTGTACCTTGTTGCAATAAACACGGAAGCACCTATAGGCATTTTTCTGCTACAAAATACTGATCCTTAAGTAACTAGGGAAACTCAGGGATATCATACGCAATTGAAATCATGGTTTTAAAATCCAACAACATTTTTTTTTGAGTCTAAATGCAACAGAGCGAAATATTTGCATCCTTTGTCCAAGTTTACTGCTAGGTGGTTACCAGGTAGTTCAGGTGCATATTTATCTTTTCTACTACAGCTGGACATATTGTTGGAATCAAAAACCCTGCCTTCCAAACTCTTTGCCAGCAAACGAAAAAAAGGAAAAGTGAAGAAACAGCTAAACAGCAAATACATTAATTCTTTTTCGGATTTTTTTATTTCATATCCCTGTTCCCAGTTGTCTAATTTTGCACATTATTGCACCACACAATGAACAAAAGTAGCCATGGAGAACCACTTAAAGCAACATCACTGATAACTTCTTTTGAGAAAAAAAAAATACTGACATATCAGGTAGAAAAATGAATACAATTGCCTTTGCTGCATGCTTTACATTTGTGTTCTTATCATATGCCTCTGGATCACATATTTAAATACTTCCTCACATTGATGATGAAGAAATTTGAAGCAGCCAATTGATTTAGGTGAAATCTAAATGTTCCCATGATCCCATCTGTGATAATCAGTCATTGCTTGAGGAGTATATCTGCTAGTCCGTCATATTGAATGAGATACTCCTCTCCATCCTTTACTTGGGCTAAAGTAACCCTAAAACTTGAAGATCATTGTACTCGATCAGATATTTGATATTGTCTATACCTGTACTTCTAAGATCATGTAGAGCTGTGGAATTATTTCCTAATAGAAGCACATGGGCCAACATCAAATATAACCTGCATGATAGTATATGACCTTCTTGGGGAAATGATCTCGTCTTCATCACCTTGGTGTGAACACTGAGTCTCTATGTTCTCTATACACTTGATGGGCAGTGTGTCTGAAACTCTTTTAAAGTAGCACACGTTGGCATCATTTGGCATGCATTTGAGACTTACTTTGACCCCTTATCAAGACTGGCCGACATTCATTTACTTTGGAAAAAGGATGGTAGTTGTTTGTTAAAAAAAACATTAAAAAGAGTGTAGGGAATGTAAAACTTTTTTGCCACATGACGTGTGACAATAAAATCCAAATCCTATTCTAACTAGGTGTCCATTTCGACATTGAGAGAACATAAGCAATGTCTTTCTTTCCATGACTTAACTAGGTTTGTTTCAAGAAAATGCTTGGACGTTTACTGCTTCATAGGGGAAGACCACATATCTGACTTTAAGTGGAGTGGGCAGCTGATCACCTTTCAATTATATATATAAGCTCCCTTCTCCTTCTAAGATGATGGGGAAAGCCCCTTGTTGCTTTGTTGAAGCTCAAATGCCTATTCAGTGGTGGTTGATAATTTGATATTCTAAATCTCTAACTTGTATCCTGTATATTTCTTATGCAATGATCTACATGATTACAATACTATATCAATGCCATACTAGATTGTCTCCGGTTATAAATTCATTTGTTGATGTGAACTTCCTCATGCAGAGCATACATTTTTATTGTAATCTGAGATAGTGCATATCACATCAGAGTACCACACAGCTAAAATTGCTTTATTATTAAGCTATGCATCAGGAAATTCTCTTTCTTAGAAAGATACTGATACAAATGTAAAATTTATGGAATTTTTCGTCTGACAGGGTGTTTCAAGAGCATTGGTTGAGAATTCTAAAATCTTGAGGTTACCTTCACATTTGCATGAAAGACTTTTTTCCATTCGGAATGCGAAAGTTAGATTAGAAGAGAAAGGAGTTGCACCATCAATTGATGTAAGTCAGCTACTAACCTGTGATGGATAGTCCGTTTATTTGCACCTTTTAATCTGACAATTGCACAGTATGCAACAATGAAACGATCTTCTCCTTATGACATAATGGGACATTTTGAACTTAATATGCTGTGTTTCTAAAGTTGGTAGAGCTAAAATCCAAAGTGGCAGTGCTTACTGTTGGGTTCGGTGCAGTATTCAGAGGGGGGGTGAATGAATATAGCCCTTTAAGAATCTTTCGCCCAATTAAAATATGATGCTCACTAGAATTACTAGTTCGCAAACTAGACAAGCTTAAATGCTAATGGGCAGATGCGGAACTGAACAAACACACATTAAGATCACTAGAGTGCTAACAAGACAGATTTAAACAAAATATAGTTCAACTAGAATTTCGCTCTCTTGACAAATTAACGCACTCTAAGAAGACTAATTAACTCTTCTGCTCAACCAGAAGCCAAACACCTGGAGCGCCCCTATGCATTCATCTAGCGGAAGCAAACCATAAGCAATCAAACCACAATGCAAGAGGGGTTTTTAGGTGGTTCGGTCCTGCAGACCTACATCCACCCCACACTCAACCCGAGTGTGGATTCCGCTGACTCACAGCTTGAACAGCTGGGCATCACAGCTTGCCTACAACCGCTGGGCCTCACAGCTTGCCGTCTAGTGGAATCCACCACTGCAACCGCTGGGGATTACAGCTTACCCGTCCAGTGGAAACCTCCACTGCCCGCTGAGCAACACAGCTTGCTGTCCAGAGGAGTCCTCCTCTGCAAACCGCTGGCTAACAGCTTGAAAGGAAAGTGTAAAAATGGAAATAAAAGACAAGATAACAGTAGTCGGAAAGCTGTAAACGTAAAGCACAATGTGGCTCTTAAAGAGCTGACTGGCCTGGATTTGATCCACGGTCCAGTGAAGACAGATCTTCAAACAACCTCTCTCAGTCTCTTCTTCTCACGATCTCTTTCTTTCTTTTTCTTTCTCTCTGCACTTCTCTTCTTCTTTCGCTAATCTCTCACTCTCTGCTCTTCTCTTCTCTCTCTTTTCTTTCCTCTCTTGTGCTGGATCGACAGCTTCTCTTCACTCTACCTTTTTCTTTCTCTCTGCCTCTCTTCTTCTTCTTCTCATGTTTGGATCGAAGGCTCTCTGGTGTATATACTTTGCTGCTCTTCTTCAGATCAATCTCATCTGAAGACGAAGGCTTCATTATATACCAGCAGCAGCAGCAGCAGCAGCCAGGGCGCGTATGGCTTCCACAGTTCTCGCCCTAAAAATTCGGACCACGTGGCAGCATCCTGGTTCACGAGCCTGCCACCTCGGATCACGTGCCCTTTATTAGCACGCTCAGCAACTAGAGTCAGGTGGCGTTAACCCACTTGCTTAAAGGGGTTGACGCATCTGTGATCCAGTGATCAAGTCTTCAACAGATGGACGTGCTGCGTTGACGCATCAGTAATCCAGTGATCACGTTCTTCGGCAGACAGACGTGCTGCGTGGACGCTGCTAGGCCATAGCGTTGACGCAGTGGTGTTCCAGCAACTAAGAGTTCAGCTGGTTTGCATGCTGCGTAGACGCTATGATCATCCTGCGTTAACCCTTCTGAGCTGTCTCCGAGCTAGATGCCTATCAGGCTCAATGGCTGCGTTGACGCTGTCTAGCAATGGCGTTGACGCATGGATACGTTCCAGTGAACAAACAGCCTAGCCTTCTTAACTGTTGCGTCGACGCTGCTTGATGAGTGCGTTGACGCACCAGAGTAATCCAGTAACCCATTGGCTCTCCCTTTGTAACTGCTGCTAAGGGATTCTTGAACCGCTGCGTCTACGCTACTTGCTCACTGCGTTGACGCACCAGAATAATCCAGGAGCTTCTTTCTTGATGATTTGAACTGCTGTTTCCACGTGTCAGCATTTCAGCCTCTTGGATCACGTGCCAAGTCTTGATGGCTTGAATCATCTGCAGACAGATAGAGGAAAATGAACTTAGTTCAGACGAATGTATATACTTAAGCAGAGTTGCCATTTTATGGACTTGATGCAGTGCAGCGAGTGTACAGACTTGGTAAACCAAGGTCCAGTGTATAGACTTGGTAAAGTTCAGGACTCTAACAACGAGTGTAGAGAGTTGAAGCCTGACAACCCAATGTGTAGACTTGAAGCTCGACAGGCTGACAATGCATGTACTTGCTCAGTGTATGGACTTGATTAAAAGAACATGCAATGTATATACTTCATGTTATGAAGCAAGGAATACACTTAACTGAAGACTGCCAGTCGATGTATAGACATGGCATCAAACCCAGTGTATAGACTTTGCCTTGAACGAAGGTCAGTGATGAGTGTATAGACTTTCACGATGTGTAGACTTGGATACGTGAAAGCTACTGTGAAGGAATGTATACACTTGACCAAAGCAAGGGCGAATCGAGTGTACAGACTTCATGCCATGAGACGCTGAGCAAGACGCTCCAATGAATAGACTTTGGCTAATGCATGAAGACAGACGCTGTACGGACTTGGGTAGCGTGAGACGCTGGAAGAGACAGTCCAATGTATGGACTTCAACTCATGCGACCAAAGCATCAATGCAATGTGCAAACTTCGCCTGAGACAATGCATGAGACGAACGATGTATAGACTTCAGCAACAATGCATGACTTGTATAGACTTGTGTTCTCAACGAAACACAAACACAACACAATGTATAGACTATGCTGAGTGTCTAGACTTGTGAGATGCATAGAACACACATGAGACTGTATAGACATGGAAACCAATGCACACGGCTGACAGACATGAAGTGAACTTGAATGAACATGATGTATAGACTTTGGACTCCAAGGGCGATGCATGGACTTTCATATGAAAGGCTGTACAGACTTTGAAGTCTGGGGGCGTCGACGCATGATGCATGAGACACACTTGCTGCGTTGACGCTGCATGACTTGCGAAATGCATAGAACATACAGAGGCTGCAATGCACCGATCTTAATACAAGCACAAAACACTTTATGCACTCTCATGCATTCTCCACAGAATATATCAGTTATATGCATTCAGATTGTTATGATTCAATGATTCAATGTCAAGCTATTAGCAAAACAAAATGGTGACTCATTCGTGTTGCTATCATTAAAACACCACATTCATCAAAGCACAAGGGGCACAACACTTACTTACCCACTCTCTGTTTGTTTCTCATGAACCTAGAGCTTAGGGGGACAATGAACCTTCTATTGTGTCAGTAGAAGATATTGACTTCTTCACTGTTGGACACGAAAAATATAGACGCAGACATGCTGATGATAAGATAAACAAATTAAATTGGGATTTTAAAAATCCGTGTATCGTCATCATTTTTATTTGCATTGTTTATTTCGCGTTTTGGGTTTATTAGACGATTAAGATTCGGGTGCTAGACATTTCCCCACCAACCACAGTTGGTGTTAATTTACATCGACTTAAAGTCTAAACACCTTTAATTAATTGTCAAATAATCCCTCAAACCTTTAATAATATCTGTTGTGATATTGTAATCTTTATCTAATGGACATGATTGCAAAAATCATTCATTAGAGACATACATTTGTAGGGAATTTGAGAACTTTCATTCTTTAAGTATGTATAATACGCATTACAATCACTCTTTTAAGACCATGCATTTGGTCCCGATCATGTGATAGGATCTTTGAATTTTCATACAATCCCAAGCAAGTCATTGAATTTGTTTTTGATCAACATCTGACCGTTTGAATTTTATTTTTTATTGATATCCCACCGTTGGATTTGTTCCTGGTCGCAATCTAACAGTTAGATTTGAATCTGATTAAAATTCGACCATTGGATTTGTTCATAGTCGAGATCTAACCGTTAGATTTGAATCTGGTCAAAACTCGACTGTTGGATTTGTTCCAGATCAAAATTTAACCGTTAGATTTGAATCTGGTCAAGATCTGTGACGACCCAAGATCCGGATACCGGGAAGGGCCCGATACCATTCGAATCCCGGCCCGCCGCCCACGAGTCGGAGGGCTCGGAAGGGCTAAAAGGAGTGTGGAGGTACAAAGAAATAGGAAATAAAGCAGGACAATTCAACAATTAATAGAAATAAACAACTAACTACAACAGAGTCCAGTCCAACAGAAGTACAGTCTAAGGCAGAGAAGCGTACCCAACGCCGAGAGAATACTCGGCCCGGCGAGCTGGCACCTAAGAACCTCCACGCAGCACCCTCGAACCTCGAGGAAGAACCGTCACACCTGAAAATCAGGGGTGAGCCTCCTATCACTGGCTCAGTCGGGGTCCCGCGGAACCCCAACCGTAAACAACGGTGGCACGGAAAGCGGCAACAGCAAGAACAACAGTAACAGTAGGAACAGTAAACACGGTGGCCGGTAAAATCTCGGCTCTACAGCTACTCCTACTGTACCGGAAAACACGTCACGATCTCCCAGTCGGGGACCACCAGACTACGAACCACCCTAGCCACGCTACTAGGAAAACGACCACACCGTCGGGAACTCAACGGTGTCTAGGGGAAAGCCCTCAGTGACGCTCACCGGAACCCCTAGACCTCGGCATCTGGAAAACACCCGGAACTCCACGCAAAACCACGTCTCGCAGACGTGAAGCGGAACTCGACTCACGAGAAACTCACGTCACGTGACGGGAGTACCTGCCCACCAGAAGCAAGGCCGGTGCGTCCACTGACGACTTAGTCCGCAGCCTCAGGTGTCTCTCTGCGACGCCCCAGGCGGAGACAGAGGCACCGTACAATAACCAGGAACACAAAACAAGGACTAGCTGGGATCGCGCTCGTCAGCGTGGGTCCGACGCTCCCAGCCACGTGTGCACACACAGACCATGCGCTCTAGGTCTGACCCTCTAGCTGGTTCTTCCCCCGAAACCCGGACTCGGCTGCGCGTGGGGGCCCTATGGTAACCAGCCTAAAAACCGTCTCTCTCGGGTAAGCCGCTCCACCACTCCCGGGTGGGTCAGTACACGCGTGCCGTAAGAAGGCTATGACTAGTGGGGGTTCACTAAACGTGAACACTGAAAATCACGCACGCACCCATCGCGAGTAACGCGGAATAACAGGTGGCTCAGAACCACCCGACTCTGGACAGCCCACTAGACCTACTAAACCCAACGGTCCTTGAGTCGCGAGACTCGGGTCAAGACCGTCATACGCGACAGCACAACGCCGTCAATCTGGCCTACTCCCTAGGTCTGAAACTACGGTGACACGATTCCCAAGGTAGCTCACAAGCTGCCGAGTATTTTCCTATCCAAGGGAAGAGCAGGAAACCTCCAGCCCCAGGCTGGGTAGCTGGACTCACAGTCCAGGGCCATACACACGGCTCACTCAGAAACCACTTCTCGAAGAAACTCACATCATGCAGGGAAGACCCACCGCACACATGCCAACTCACAGCGACTCGCTTAAGCATAACACGGAAACCCAGAAAACACACACACGGGGTCACCCGGACCCTCTAAACACGTAGGCATGCTAATCGAGACAACGCGGCACCTTCGGACACCCCCAAAAGTACGAACACGGGTCCCACGGTGTCCGGGACATTCACGAGGCCGAAGGTCGACCACTGGGTCACAACCGGGTCGACCGGAGACCAATACAACGCGAAACAGACACGGCGAACACGAAGAACCGCCTGGCGGTCCTCTTTGGACCGTCAGGGAGCCTGGCGGTCTCCTCCAGACCGCAAGGCCTGGCCTAGCGGTCCAGCCAGGACCGCAAGGCCCCCAAGACACTTAAACCACAAGCGGTCACCTCCGGACAACCAAATAGGGTGGCGGTCCTTCGCCTGACCGCTAGACGTAGCCTAGCGGTCAGTCGCAAGGCCGCTACCCCACAGACCTCAAACGATCAAAACACGGACAAACGGTCATGCCCTGACCGCTAAGCGATGCCTGGCGGTCTTCACCAGACCGCTAAGCCCTCCTAGCGGTCCATCACGCGACTGCAAGGCTTGAACCGACATAGGGGGGACCCTAGCGGTCTCCACATGACCGCTTAACACCCTAGCGGTCCCTGGAAGGACTGCTAGGCCGTCCCGAGCCCGAAAACGGCGAAAAAATCCATTCCACGCCCCGTTCACACCCATGTGAAGGAGAAAACAAGGGGAAACTAGTCCCTAACCTCTCTAGCACCGAGAGGACCCATTTAAACCCCAAAAATCACATCGAATCGCGAAAACCGGCTCACAGCCCAAAACATGCTCTTTTCCCCAAAACGCGGAAATAACCCCGCTCAGTTCACCACGGCCTACAAAACTCGTGGGAAAGGAAGTACAGAGGTTAAGGATCCGTCCCCCTATCTCCACCGAAGATTTCACGCGCCGAGATCGCCGATCCGCGAAGAAAACGCCTCGAAACCCTCGCCGGCTCACGAACGTCCCACCGAGCCTCATCGCGCCACCACGCCTCGATCCTCGACCCGTCATCGTGCTCCTCGCGCTCGTGCCGTCCCCACCTCGCCCCTGCCTCACTCCGTCGGCCACCGGAGAAGAGAGAGCGTGAGAGAAGAGAGAGGGTGAGAGTGAGAAATGAGAAATGAGAGATGGGGAGAGAGAAAAATGAGGTTTTATATATAGAAAATCTAAAAATTCTGAAAAATACAAAAAGTAGGGAAAAATCATCTCCCTAATCCTCGGAAAACGCACCACGCGGTGGTAACGTTCCGGAGTCGGAGAGCGCAACGGTTCACCCTACATGGGATTCCGAAGGTCCGACAGACAAAAACACGCATAAACCGCAAAACTCAATCCGGGACCCACGAAAGTGATCCGAAACCCACGGATCCTGATCCGAGAAATATCCGAGAAAATTCGGGGCATTACAAGATCCAACCGTTGGATTTGTTCCAAGATGAAATCTAATCGTTGGATTAAGGTTTCATCGTGATCGGACTGTCGGATTGGTTTATGATCGTGATCGCCTTTTGGATCATGATCAATCTATTGACTTGTGTTGATACCCATTAAGAACATATTTGCACAAGGTAGGGGTATATTTACAAAGACTAAAATTCTTTTTACAAAGATCAAGGTATTTCTGTAATTTTTGTGCAGATAGGGTATTTTTGCAACAACAGGGGTATTTCTACAATTTCTGCCATCAACAGGGTATTTCTGTAAATTCTACAGTCAGCAGGTTTTTTTTGCAAATTTTGCAATCAGCAGAGTTAGTCTGCAAATTCTGCAATTAGCAAGGTTTTTCGCAAATTCTGCAATCAGCATGGTTTTTCCGCAAATTCTATTTATAGGGAATTGGGCCTTGTTACCCCCTCCAGTTAAGCGCATTTAATGGGCTGAGCCCAACACTTCCTCCGGTTAAGAGATAAAAGAGAGAGAGATATGGCTGTCAATGGGCCTGGCCGACCTGATAGGCCTGCAGGCCTGGCCTGATTTCGGGTTGGGCTGCCAGGCCTTTTTAGGCCCGTGAGTCCTTTGTCAGGCCTAAACGCCCTGGCTGGCTAGGCCCGCGGGGTGGGCTCGGACTTTGAGTTCAGCCCGCGGGTTGGCCCTGCCCGTTCTTCTTTTCTTTTTTCTCCCGTCAAAATTTTATTTTATTTAATTAAAAAAATAAAATATCTTATTTTATTTATTTAAGAAATTAAAAACTCTATTTTCAAACAAATTAAGATATAAAACTCTAATTAATTTAGTGAGGTTGTAAATTTTATATTATTATATATATTTCTTATTATTATATTTTTCATTTAATTTGTCGGGCCGAGCCGGGCCGAAATCGGACTTGTGAAGAAGTCGAACCCGGCCCAACATAGCTCGGGCTCGTGCCCTGGCCGGACTTTTAATTGATGAGTTGGGCCCGGGCTGACCTAAGCCCGGCTCGAGCCCGGCCCATTGAGAGCCTTAGAGAGAGAGAGAGGAGAGGGTTGTGACCCCCTCTACTCACCTCCTCCGGTTAAGAGAGGAGGATGGGGTCGCGGTGGGCCCCAAACCCCTCCGGTTAAGAGAGGAGGGAGGAGAGGGGTACGGTGGGCCCCGCCCTCTCTCCACACCTTCTCCAGTTAAGAGAAGAGGAGAGAGGCGGTGGGCCCCACCCCTCTCCATAACTCCTCCGGTTAAGGAGAAGGCAGGAGAGAGAGCCGCGGGTCCATCCTCCTCTCTCTCCACCTCCTCAGGTTAAGAAGAGGAGAGAGAGAGCACTGGCCCCTTATGTCCTGTTCTGCCCAGTATGGGCTCTTTTTCTCAGAAAAAAATCTTTTTTTGTCGCTTCTGGCCAGATCAAGCTACCTGAAGAAGAAGACCCGTGCATTCTTTTTGTCTAGTCCTCACGCCGATCCACCGTTGGGGGAAGATTCCACCCATCAAGGACCACATCACCACACATCCAGGACGGTCCACAAGGGCGAGAGAGGAATTATTTTCTTGCTGGTTTACAGCGAAGGTGTGTTATTTTACGCTGCCCATCATATGTTTGATGAAATTCCGATGTGCAGAACACGCGAGATTTACGTGTGTAATTCTCCGACGGAAAATCCCGGATGTGTACATGATCCGTACACACAACGGTGCTGGTTTTGTACCTGTTTTGTTCGATTGTTGGATCAATTTATTGTTTACTTTTCTTAATTAGTAAGAAAATTTTATGGGTTCAACAATCACATTGCCATCATTTGGTCCACTTTGGCCATTTCATTAACCTTTTCCAATATCTTCCCTACACTCACACTTAGTGTAGCCAGTTAGAACTTCTAAGTTAAATTCTTTGAATGCCACATTCACCTGATACCTGTCTTGTTGTTACTGTGTCATCTCTTGTGCACACGTGCTGATACCAATTAACATGGACATAGGCGCATTCATGGAGCCGTGCACATAACACATACAACCAAATCACACGGGCAATGCTCGCATTAAAAAACTGTCACATGTTATAATTTGTTTTGATAAATGCTAGGAAAACGTGATCATTCTAGTGGAGCAGCAGTTTATTATACGACTTTGTCTTTAGTGTTTGCCCCACTGGTTCCATCCCTTTCACACTGTCGATACCACTTAATCTGTAACTTTGCTTTTGCTACAAAATCGGATATATGAATTGCATTACCCTCCACCCTCCCTTCATATTATGATCAGCCTGTTATCTGACAATGCTCTTTATCAAACAGAAACTTGCTGAGTGTATGAATATGTCGACAAAGAAAGTCAGGAATGCTGTAGAGGTATGCTTTACCGGTGTATTTTATCTTACAGGATATCTTTTGATTTCTTTAGCACGTCCTTATTGCCTTGCATTTGCATTGATACAGGCAGTCAATAAGGTCTTTTCTCTTGACAGGGAAGCCTTTCCTTCTTTGAATGGCCTTCCGGGTGAAACGCTTCACAGTGTATGTACAGCCATTTTAACTTCTACAGATAAAAAATAAACTTTGGATACAAGTATTCTTTCCATGCATTTGTTGACACTAAAAATCTTTTTGTCTACAGTATATTGCAGATAATCACCTTGAAAATAACCCATGGCATGGTGTCGATGAATGGTCCCTCAAGGTAAAGTGAAGAACAAGAACTCATCCTCAAGATAAGAAAAAAAGGATAATAGTATTAGTTGACAGAATGAAGAATATGCATAAGACCTAGGCCATTGTCCTTCATGTGTCAATTTAGATCTTTGAAAGAGTTGAATAATACTTCCTGAGAACCAGGTTTGTGGCAAGTATTGCAAACTCATCCTAATACCTCATTGGTCGAAAGGCATGCCTGCCTTTTTCTTTTTCCCCTTACCACATCAGTCCCATGTGGACCTGGGAAGGGGGGGTCGCAAGAAAACTGCAAACCTGCAGCAAGTATTACTCACAAGATTTTAATCCATGAATCCTTTCTGACTCGTTAGTGCTACTTGTATGGTTCTGCTTCAAAGGTGCAGGGGCTTATCTTCTTTCAATATGAAATTATGTCATGTCTTTTTCTTAGCTGTTTCTATGAACAGTGATATCGAGTTTTCACACTCCAAACAATTTGGATTACAGGAAGAAGTTAATAGGCTTCTTTGTGCAACCCTCACTGAGCGGGAGAGAGACATCATACGCCTTTACTATGGCCTAGAAAAAGAATCGCATACATGGGAGGATATCAGTAGACAGTAAGTTCCATCCATCATAAATCCTAGAAAGAAATATTTCATTGTTGACAACTCTCACAGTTTAGTTATACTGTAGAAGAGTCATTCATTTTCATGTTGATGACCCATACCACATACTAGATGCTGATTAGTTAGTAGTTATTCCCTGCTTACTGCTTAGCAATGTTGTTCATCAAACGGGTGTGTGGATGCAAGGACATTATTTCACTTGTCCTAGTATATGTACAAATTTTGCACCTACATGTACCCAAAATGTAGGATACCTCTTATTGTTCCTTTGGGGTGCAACATTTTCTTCTACAGGATTGTCACTAAAATGCCGCTTCTGGGTGGGTGTTCCTGCAGCTTCTGCGTGAGTGTTCCTGCAGCTTCTGCTTTTCACGCAGAAGCAGCTGGGTACATACTGACGTATTTCTTGTCTTAGCTCTAGATATCGGGCTTCAATTCTACACTGCCCCCAGTACTATCACACTTACCAGATGTTTCATATTTGTTGTTGTGCTTAACTCATCCAGTGTACTTGTGAGCTAACAGTGCTGATCTCTCTCTCTCTCTCTCTCTCTCTCTCTCTCTCAGGATTGGCTTGTCTAGAGAACGAGTTAGACAAGTTGGGCTTGTTGCGTTAGAGAAACTAAAACATGCGGCGAGGAAAAAGGGGTTGGAGGCACTGCTTGTGAAACATTAATTTATTGTTGGACTCAGAATCCTAATTCTGTGAGAGTGTATATAACATGCAGATAGAAAAGATGTGCACTGCAAGCCCAATTTATTTTCCATTGGATAAAAACAAGTATACACGTAAAGTATGATCAGATGGGCTACAAAACCCACCTCCTGTGATACACTGTATGATGGGTCAGGAACACTTTTCTCAAGTGCTTGTAACATGAAACATTTTGCATATGATAAGATGGCCCTTCTTTCCTCAAAAAAACCCTGATAAATGTTGTTTCTTATCAATGCATTCAATTTCTCATATTAATTTACCTAATATTAAATTAAATAAACTGCAGGTACCTGTAGTGGGGTATGCATGATGAAATACGGTTATTATTAAAAGAGTATACATGATAATATGAAAATATAAGAGCTCAGCGTAGAATTGCAAGATTATGGAGATCTATGTATAATTATCTCTTTAAATATTATCAGCTGCCAAAACGGGAGTTCCCCGTTTTCCACGTTCCTGCAGACTGCAAATCCGCCGAACACGGGAGCTCGCTCGTTTTGCTGGTGGGGGTGGGGGCGCAGCGATTAGTGGCGAAAGGCGCACGATGCCCCCAATGTCACGTGCCGGAGTAAGGGGGCAGAAGAATCCGGACCGTCCGATACCTCGCGACAAGTTAATGGTCCAGCGGGTCTCCGAGGGTTCTACATTGGCCCCCTCTTGTTTGCCGTCAGATCGAGATCCTTCGGCCTGCATGGTCCCAGACGCTGCGGCTACGCGACGCCCTCGCGCGGCGGGAAGGGACTGGTGTCCTGCCGCAGCCAGAAGATTCGTTTCAATTGTCCCCCAGGAATATCTTTATCTTATACGATCGCTATCTGCAGATTCAATTGAATTGCCGGCCTCGGGGAATTGGGGAAAAAAATGTTCCCGCGCCTTTTTATGCAACCCGGTATCGAGTTCGGATTCTTAATAGATCGCGTTGTCAAATGGATCGAAGCGGATAAGAGGAGATGGCTTCACATATGAGGATTTAGATGATTATTTATTTGACAACCTTTGGGATGGTACAGGTTTTCGGTGGCGTTTAGAGATTCTGCAAAACCTGGTTTTCAACGAGATGGGTTTTAAAATATTTCTTTTGGAGATTAAAAGGTGGCGTTGATTTAAATTCTCGTCAGTGTATAGTCCATCAAATATGATTTGATTTTGTTTTTTTTAATGAAGAAGAAGACGAACTTCCAATTCAACGGGTAATAGTGGAAATTCCTTAGGGCCCGTTTGTTTCTCAAATAGCGTCGACGGATTACTCATCCCATGAGAGAGAAATTTGTGGGGTCCATTGAAACCTCTCACGTACAGAAAAATTATGCGAAGTCGAATATCTCGTTCGATCGAAAAAGTCGAATGAGTTATTTTACCCGATTAACAAAGGAGCCCTTAGGGTCACTTTGTTATTCGAATATCATCGCGGATTACCCACCTGATGAGAAAGAATTTAATGGGACTCATCGGTGCCTCTCACATACAATGCCTTTATCAGAGGTCGAATATTACATTCGACCGAAAGGAGTCGAATGTGTTATTCTACCCAATAATAAATAGGGTCTTAAGGATTTATTTGTTATCCGAACACGGACGTCGGATAAATCTATTGTGTGTGATGAAAGCGGATAGACTCCGCAATTTTTCTCTCTCATCGGATTCTTGACCCAATCGATATTTCGTTTATCAAAACGAGCCTAATATCATAACCCTTTCATATTTTCTCACTCTAAGTTGTGTTTTAAGGAAAGGAAGAGAGTGATGGGACTGCTTCGTTTCCCTTGCTTTTCTCTCTAACTTTTTTAAAAGTTAGTACAGGTGAATAAATATTTTTTTAAAAATACTTAAAAATACAAATCATATTAGATTAAAATGACATCTTTAGTGGAACTACCAAGATCAAAGTTACCAAACAATTGACCTGATACACCCTCCCCACTCTCTCTCTCTCTCTCTGACACTCGTTCTGACAGTCTGTCACACACTCACACACACACTCTCCCTCTCTACAGCCGCGAATCTAGGCGCTTATCCATTAATAAACTAGAGATAATAAGTAATTAATAACACTAATAATTGTAATTCCGAGAGAGAGAGAGAGAGAGAGAGAGAGAGACCGAGGACATCCAGATCGGGCATTTGCTCCTGAGCAGTGATGACAGACAGGGAAAAAGAAAAGAAAAGGAACGAGGAGGAGGAGGGGAAAATTTCGTCTCGGGTGGAGGAGCGGCCTCGTGATCTGCCGCATTTGCGGATCGTTCGCTTCTCATCTCTCCTCTTCCACAGTGGCTTGCGTGGGGGAGGGGAGCACCGATGGGGGCGTGGCTTCAGCGGCGGTGGCGGTCCAGTGTCGCGTGAGCCAAGGGCTGAGATGGGATCCGGCGGCAGCAAGGCCGCCGGCGGCGCCGCCCCCACCGCGGAGGACGACGGCTGTGCTGGCTCTGCGGGTGATGGTGGTGGCAGGACTGGGAGAGAGAGGAGCAGGCGGTGGCTGCGCGCGGGCGTGCTGGGCTCCTCGTGCTTCCGCCAGCCGTTCTCCGCCGCCGCATCCGACTCTGAGCCGGTGATCACCTCTCTTTCTCTCTCTCTCTCTCTCTCTCTCTCTCTCTCTATTCTCTCCCCGGTTCTATCGACCTCGATTTATGATTGGTGGATCTCCCGTACTTTTCTGTGTTTGCGGTCCATTACACGTGACTTATTCTCGTCTGGCGACGGCGCATACATAGTCCGTGACTCTCCATTTTTTTATCTTTGGATTCTTTTCGCTCTTGATTCATGCGGAGTTTTATGTATCTTCCCGTTCTTTTTCCGATCTGACCGCAGAAGAGTCACTGCGCTACTACTGTCGAGATGCAGTGCCTTTTCTTTTCTTTTCTTCTCCTTCTTCCCACCATTCAGATGGTTGAGTTTGGGAATGGAGTGGCCTTGTTGCATTGCTGGCAGATCTAATATTGCTGATTTATGTGTTCCGCCTTTGAATCTTTCTGGTGAAGATTTCAAAGCTAAGCATTGTTGTCGCAATCTTGCCTCTCAGTTATGTTCCTGTTTTCCTTCTTTTTTCCCCTCTTTTTTTGCTTCAGCACGAGAAGGGAAGCGATACGTTGAGCAGTAATACATGTGCACGTGAAATAAAATCTCATCGAGGGAGAGGAGGATGCTGCTTGAAATTTAGAGTTCCTCAGATAGGTCGAGCAACTTGCTCAGGTTCTCCTTGTTCTGGACTCGACGAAGGCCACCAGGTCCAGGAGAGTACCTCACTTGATGATCCGGGTGTCGGCGCAAGCACTCCGACTCAATCTGCTGCAATCACCTGGATGTCCAACTCCTTGAGCCGTCCTCGCTCAAATTTTCGTTCTTCTGTCTCAGATGGGATTGCGTCCAGGCTTGATAGAGATACCGGTTTGGGGTCATTAGGTGCCCAATCTGTCTTCCCGGCTAGTTGCTCTAATCAGAAGCCAGAAGGAGATGATCATGGAAATAAAGACTCCAGTTGTTCTTCGGATAGCAGGAATGGGACCGACGAAGGTAGCACTGCTGTAGATAGTGTGTCTTCCCAAGATATTGTTGGGAGCAATATGGATGTGGGAGCGGGTGTGAGTGGGTCTTCTCATGGGAGTCTTGTGAGAACAGAGAACTTCGAAAGGCGCCCAAGTAGAAGGCATAGGCCTCAAGAACCTCTAGAAGGTAGCATAAGGTTTAGCCGGACTCTTAGCGTTGGAAGGCTTCGTGATAGAGTACTTCGTGGGCCATCATTTTCTGATAGATTTTCTGGTCCTGCATCAGTAGAAGATAGGCTGGTGGAGTGTAATGACAATGGCGCTGGCAGAAGAGCTCTACACCAAGCTATGAGAGGTGCAATATTCTCTGAAAATAGTAGTGATGTGTTTTCCACTTCCAACTCCTCTCATCCCACAAGCATATCTAGCTCAATGGACAATAGCCACAATTATGTATCAGAGACTCCACAGATAAGGGAAGTCACTAACAGGGATATATTGGAGCACAGGTCAGCATTCATCGAAAGGAGAAGGAGAATAAGGTCACAGGTCTGAAATATTGATGCATTTTATTTCTTGTTGACTAATGGAGGACTCCTATGACCGCTTGTTTTCTGCAGGTTCGAGCACTTCAACAGTTGGGTAACAGGGTTGAGAATTTTCCGGGGCATGATAGATCGTGTATTTTATCTGGTCAACATAGGACTGGTCATTGCCCGTGCAGAAGGAATAACAGACCTCCAAACTCTGGTGATGGAAGAAATGCTAGATCTAGCATATCAAGAATTGTCATGCTAGCAGAAGCATTGTTTGAGGTGATTATTCTTTAGCTGGAGATCTGATGACATTTGACTATTATGCTTCCTTATGTGTTTGCTGTGCACTAAATTAGGTCTTCATTCTTCTTCACTAGGTTCTGGATGAAATTCACCAGCAAGCTGTTGTACTGGCTTCTCGACCATCTGTGTCTTCCATTGGATCTGTTCCTGCTCCAAAGGAAGCTGTGGAGCGTATGCCTTTGAGGATATACAAAAGGCCACAGAAGCATCACAATGAAGAAGCTGCACAGTTAGTTCTTCTTTCCCCTTCCTCACATTTCCTTACAACATCTTTGTGTGGACTGTCTTTCCACGGTTAGAATTCTCATTTGAGGTGTATAAGATTTTCCTTAAATAGTAATACATGTTACTTGATGTCTGCTTTTGATAAGGAGGTAAGGATGCATATGTTTATATCATCTGTGGTGACATCTGATGCTTTCAAAATTTCCTAGTAATTTTCCATCTTGCTGCCCCATTGAATAGAATTATATAGGTCTACATGTGCATCAGCCTTTCTCATGATCATTAGGATTCCATTCTTATGTTCAATCAAAGATCAGCTGCACTTTTATTCTCGGAGCATGGCAAATGGGCTTTTCCGCTTGTATGTAATTCTTGATAGCATGAACTAATAATAAATCTTTGGAGTTTGGCCATGTGAACTATGAGGCTATAACAACTTTGATTCAAAGGGTTGTTCAATCCATGAGACAACTTACAGAAAGCAATTTGATGTTGATATGATGATGTAGAAGATGTATTCTACATACTTCATGAAGAGTGGACTATCAGTACTTCTTTAGTTGGGTTGTATGGAATGAGATTCCTATGGTCCAGTCTATCACCTGGGTCGTATTGTAGCATTGGTGGATGTGATTTCCTTACAGAGAATGATGATATAGGCAATATTTATATTATTAGCAACTAAAGGTAACATGTGAACTTTTAGTGGTATATAACAACCACGTTGGTTTCACATGTTGGACAATATTAGGTGGAAATAGGGATAACTAGAACCAGAGGAGGGTATTGAGGAAAAGAACCGTATCAATATGTGCCTACCTGGACCGACTTCATATGAATTGAGTTTTCCATTGGGCCAAAAACAGTTGCTCTGTAATTTTTCTTTTTTCCAGCTACACCTCTTGCATTCATGATTAAGTCATTGTTGTTAGGTCCAATAATGTGAGAGACCATGTCTAGGACATTTTGTTTGACGTGGCTATATTTTTAATTTAGCTGTTGATTCAAGCATGACCTATTTATAGCCCATCAGAGTGTCTTTAAAATGGAAAAGGAAAATAAAACTAATGGATCACCAAGGCTGAAAGGAAGCCTAAAAATGGCTTATGCATTTTTTTTACAGTAACATTGTCATTTATGGATAGAGGACCCCGAGTGGTTCAGTGGGAAAGGTCTCTTTTTCATAGGAGGGACCCGAGATCGAGCCCCGGGGGGGGGTTTACTTGGCTCACATTTAATCCTCGAGGGATGTGAGCCCGGGGTTTTATGGCGGTGGTACAAAAAAGGAGTGGCTTGATGCGTTGGGTAAGACTCGAACTCGGGTGGCCCTGTAATCGCTCAGCTCTCCGTACCACTCTGCTAGATTCCCCGTTACCAAAAAAAAAACATTGTCATTTATGGGAAGTTTAAATAGCTTGAACCGGATAATTAGATTGTATTACATAGAACCTGTAACATGGTCTATAAAATAGACAGATCAAGTGCATGGTTTGTTTATGACCAAAAGACATTCCTAATCAAACTTGAACAAGGCCTACAAAATAGACAGATTGTCTGAATGAGGGATCTAGTTGTAGATTGTCGGCCCCTAGTGTTTTAAGATGGCAGTGAAGCCTGGCAAATCAAGTACTCATGAAAGAAGGAAAACAGAAAAATGTCCTACAAATGCCAATGTAGTAGAGTACTCAATTGGGTAAAGATCTCCACCAAACTGGAAAACGCAAAAGCTAGTAGAAAAGATCTTTGAGTGGTCTGCTCCTGGCCTGGGGCAAGGGCAGAGATTGTTAAAGAAATGAAGTGATAGCACAATGATCTACTTGCTTACTAAAACAAGTTATTAAGTGAGCATGGAACCCACAGGAAGTCAGGTAGAATTTTGATTGATCAATTCATTTTTTGTGAACCCTAAGCCCTGAGTCATCAGTGCAAGAATATCGTATAAAGGACAAGCTTGACTCTGCCGATCCACTGGAATTTGCTTGTTAGCTATATGCTTAACACATGCACAATTTGCATATGCTAGAGCATTATCTGATAAAAAGTGAACAAAATTTCATATCTGCATCTCATAACATGACAGCTGTGGCATTCGTTTGGTTGGCAGATGCTATATATGCCTTGTGGAGTATGAGGATGGAGATTATGTGCGGATACTGCCCTGCCATCATGAATTTCACCGATCTTGTGTGGATAAGTGGTTGAAAGAGATTCACAGGTAAATGCAAGTTCTTGTGAATCGCCATTTTTTTAAGCTGTAATTGATTACCCTTACTATTGTCATGCATCGTCGGTTATGTTTTGTCTTCTGCTCTTAATGATTGCTACAGATATGCCATCTTTCATACCTAGTAGAGTCTTAACAAATTTTTTTTAAATGATCTTGTGGTCGATGAAGTTACCAGCACTACTAGCTGTCTAGCAATATCCTTGACTGTAGCATTTTAATACAATGTGGTACTATCACTTTCAAAAGATCTCCTTGACTTTAGGATACGCAATCATTTGTGAGCCTCCTACGTAGCAAGTATGATATCGTCATGTTAGTGTTTCTATGGCCGTTAGGGAGGCACATGCGCATCTCTTGTCACCTTATTTCTATTCTGACTTTCAGGATGCATAAGCCTGACAGTGAATTGCTGTCTTTGTTTTGTAGGGTTTGCCCTCTTTGTCGAGGTGATGTCTGTATATCTGATTTGCGTTCATGACTTGTCCTCCTAGCGCTCCCCTCCTTCCAATATGGCCTCTCCCTCTCGCAGATTACAAGTCGAGATTTGGTACTTGATACCGCATCCGTTCTTTCTTTCTACTTTATCTTGAAGGAGGCACACGGCCAGTTGGAGCTGGACCCACGTAAGACTTGCGATTCCCCATTTTCTAACTGGGGCCGAAAGAAGCTTTTCAACAAACTTGAAAAGGAGTAGACGTCGATCCCTCGTCGAAAACAAAGATGATAAAATGTCTTTGGGAGTGGGGTTTGGTCTGCCTTGATAATCATTTTTTTAGAACCGTACGCTGTCATCGATTGCAATTTCAGCATTGCCTTTCACGAGTATTTGTCATGACAATTGATAAAAAAATTTCATTTTAGTGATTGTGCACCATTTTTTAGAACTGTGTTCTAGCTTCCTTCTTCCCAGTGGACAAAGCAGCAGAACCCTCCCACACTATAGGTCTTTGCCCTTGCTCAGTACCCCCCTCCCCCCCCTTAGTAACAAGGATTGTTCAAATAAAAAAATAGTACTATTCAAAAGAATAAAATAAAATTAATGCACACCCCGGGTGTGCAAAAGCACTTCAGTGTGCAATAAGTATCATTCAAAATTTAGTGTAGTTCAGTGCAAACCAAAATTTATATTTTAATAAAGTATATATGTATTTGGTAATGTATATATTTAAAATAAAAAATATATGTTTATGTATATCTCTACATATCTAATTAGTTTTTAAAAGATTTTTAATGTGTTATGTATTATTAACAAAATGTATGTATTTGTAAAAGATTTGGTTTATTTTTCACAACTTGCAAAACTGAACCGAAATATGGGAAACTTAAAATAAATAAAATTAGAGGAAAATTTTGTGAAGGCATCATCTTTTTTCTACTTCTACAACTCTCTTCCAAATCATCACTATGGATTTGCATCCTTATAAAAATAAGTTTTTTGCATGAAAATTATTGATAAATAAAAATTTAATAAAAAAATATTTCTGTAAATGTATTAGTAGACATATCACTGTATAAATTAAAATTATTTAAAAATATTATATTTAGTTATAGACATATTCTTTTTTGTCAAAAATTTGTAAAAAATTTATGTTTAAATAATATATATTATTTTAATTAATCTAGTGATATGTTTGTTAATATATTTCTAAAAATAATTTTTTTATAAATTCATCTCTAATAATAATTTTAAAGTAAAAATTCTTATAAAAATAAAGTTATCACCGTGGATTCGCATCTTATTATAAGAATAAAGTTACAACTCACATCTTTATCTGAACATGACAGCATATATGTACTTGTTGTGTTTAAATTAAAATGACGTCTTTATGTACTGCTTTGGCAACTTCATCCTCATTGTTGAGGATCATTATATAGAAAATTTAATCTTATATTTAGATATAATTTTTATTTTCTAGGGAGATATGTGAACGAGAAACAACGGAAAGAATTACCAGTACTTAATAATAGGCAAGGCTAACAGAAAGTCGGGAGGAGGTTCCAAAGAGGAATTAGAGACGTAAATATGGGAAACGGTGGGAGGGGGGTGTGCTCGTTGTACTCTATTCGGTGGCATGACGTCACATTGGCAACTTTCCTCTTCATAATAAAATATTCATTACTACTGGCTGCCATGTGAAGATGAGAATATTTATTATGCTAACACGAGAATATGAGGTATTATCAATTGTTGGTTGGCAAGCGGATAACCATGCATGATGCATCTACCATGTGCAATAACGGGTGGCGGGGGAAGAGAAGAGCTACTCCGTACTTCCTACCATGCCCACCATCCTTCCTCTCCCGCCTCCTTCCCTCCCCATCCCCTCCGGCTACCCCCACCCGCCGAACCCGGAGACCTGCCTTCCGCCGGGAACCCACAACCCGTTTCCCCATGATTCGCCGGAGAAACCCGCCAAACGCAAGCCCACGGTGCGGGCGCGGCTGTGCCAGCTATGCAAGGAGGGGCGGCCCGACCTCGCCCGCCGCCTCTTCGACGCCCTCCCCCGCCCCGTCCCCACCGTCCTCTGGAACACCCTCCTCATCGGCTACGTCTGCAATGCCATGCCGGAGGAGGCCCTCACCCTCTACGCCCACATGAACGCATCCTCCGACGCGGGTTCCGATCCTTACACCTATTCCTCGGCGCTCAAGGCCTGCGCCGACGCGCGCCTTTTGAGGCTGGGCAAGTCCATCCACTGCCGTATCCTCCGGCGGTTTTCGGGCATGCCCAGGAACCGAGTGCTCAACAATTCGCTTTTGAACATGTATGCCTGCACGCAGGACTTCCCTTGTGTCGACCTTGCGGAGAAGTTGTTCGACAGAATGCCCAATAGAAATGTCGTAGCTTGGAATACGATGTTTGGGTGGTATCTTAGGACCCAACGGCCATTGGATGCTTTAAAAAAGTTTAAGGTTATGATAGTGGCTGGAATGAGGCCTTCAACTGTCAGTTTCATCAATGTTTTCCCCGCAGTTTCAA
Organism: Amorphophallus konjac; assembly: GCA_022559845.1. Classification (NCBI taxonomy): domain Eukaryota; kingdom Viridiplantae; phylum Streptophyta; class Magnoliopsida; order Alismatales; family Araceae; genus Amorphophallus; species Amorphophallus konjac. Next base: position 555,193,094 of record CM040121.1, on the reverse strand, counting down.
GTGTGTGTGATGATAAGAATTCCAGAGTTCTGTATGGCATGCTTCTTAAGTACGGAAGTGAATACGTCAATGATGTCTTTGTCATGAGCTCCGCCATAGCCATGTACTCTGAGCTGTCAGATATTTCGTCGGCTAGGCAGGTTTTTGATGCTGCAGTTGGGAGGAACACCGAGGTGTGGAACACAATGATTGGAGGGTGTGTTCAGAATGACCTTCCTGAAGAAGCTCTTGATCTTTTTGCTCAGGTTTTAGGACTGGATGTTGTTCTTGTTGATACAGTGACATACCTTGCAGCCATTATGGCAGTTTCACTATTACAGATTGTTCAATTTGGGCAGCAAATTCATGGATACATGGTGAAGAAGAATTCGACGGCACTTCCCATAATCCTTTCCAATGCTCTCATGGTCATGTACTCGAGGTGCAACTGTGTCCAAGCAGCTTTTGAGCTTTTCCATCAGATGCCTGAGAGAGACATTGTTTCCTGGAACACCATGGTAACTGCTTTTGTGCAGAATGGTTTCAACTTTGAGGGCTTGCTGCTTGTTTATGAGATGCAGAAGGAGGGTTTCAGTGTTGACTCCGTGACAATTACAGCTTTGCTTTCTGCTGCTTCCGACTTGTGTAATATCAGAATCGGGAAAGAAGTGCATGCTTATGTCATCAGGCATGGGATCCAATGTGAAGGGATGAACAGTTATCTAATAGACATGTATGCAAAGTCGGGATCTGTGGAAACTGCAAAGCGCCTGTTTGATGCAGATCAATGCTGCGAGAGAGATCAAGTCACATGGAATGCCATGATTGCAGGGTATGCACAGAGTGGGCAGATTGAATCAGCTATCACTGTTTTTAGGCAGATGCTAGAAGAAAACCAGGTTCCAAGTTCAGTTACTTTATCATCTATCCTCCCAGCTTGCAGTGCAATTGGAGGTGTGCGATCTGGCAAGGAAATGCATGGGTTTGCCATTCGAAACTCTTTGGAGACTAATATCTTTGTTGGCACTGCTTTAGTGGATATGTATTCAAAATGTGGTGGCATTAATTATGCAGAAAAAGTATTTAATGGGATGCAAGAGAAAAATTCGGTGACGTATACATCAATGATATCAGGTTTTGGTATGCATGGATTTGGCAAGAGAGCTCTGTCTTTATTTTGGAAGATGCAAGAGTTAGGCATGAAACCTGATGCCGTTACCTTTGTTGCTGTAATGACGGCATGCAGCTATTCTGGGTTGGTTGATGAAGGTCTTGATGTATTTTACTTGATGGAAAATGAATTTGGAATTCCTGCCTCCATTGAACATTATTGCTGTGTAGTTGATATGTTAGGAAGAGCTGGAAGGATAAAGGAGGCATATGATTTCGTTAGGGAATTGGGAGATGAAGGTAATTCTGTAGGGATTTGGGGGTCACTGCTTGCAGCTTGCAAGATGCATGGAAAATTTGAACTGGGGAAGCGAGTCTCAGAAAGGCTATTTCAGATTGAAAAGGGGAATATACATTCTGGCTACCATGTTCTCCTCTCTAATGTATATGCCGCTGAGGGTAGCTGGGAGAATGTTGACAGGATAAGAAAAGGAATGAGAGCCAGCGGGTTAAGAAAGGAACCTGGGTTCAGTGTAATTAAAATAGGTGATACATTTCACAGATTCATGTCAAGGGACCAGCATCATCCAGAGCATGATCAGATAAAAGGAATGTTGAATGAGTTGTCACTTTCAATGAAGTTGGCAGGTTATGACAATGTTATTCCTGATGTCATGGATGGAATATCCTAGGCACATGAATGTACCCGAATGATTGCAATGCCAACCAGAAGTATATCAATTGCTTTCCGTCACATTAAACAATTATAACTTATTGTTCAAATTGTTCCATTTGTTGATGGGGCTAAGAAGCGAGAATCTGTAGGCAGTCAATGCTGCACCCAGATTCTGATCAGGATTCAGAGTTGACAGGTTACGACAAGAGGAATTGGATTCTTTTTTATTTGCATTCCTGTGTGGATATGTTTGTATATTGATGTCGTCAAACTGTCAAGCTCATCCGCTGGAAAGTGCTAACGAGGTGCGTGAATTTGAAATATTGATTTAGATGGGCTGATTTTGGACTTTGTGTGTATGATGTTGGTCCTATAAACAATCAGAAGGCTTGAGTTGACTTGACTGGAGTGGCTATGTAGCGGGGCTTTCTGTTCTAAAGTCTGCAAGTATAAAGGCAAGTTTATTGGTATATCAAATTCCGGACATACATTGCCCACGTCTGCAGTCACAACTGGTTTGTACAACCTCCGGAAGGCTGACCTCCGAAATTCTGTGCAGCAAAAGGCGGTGCTTTTGCAATTGTAACTTGCTCTTAAGCAGCTCTGGCGTAGTTCCAATGGTGAAATTGTGCAAAAGTAGGGAAAACGCAGACAGCTGGTGCCGTGGATGTTTCAGACTGCTAACGTATCTAAGTAGCCCCATAACATAAAGCTGTTCGCCTAAGAGGAACAGCAGGAATGGCCATACGGTCTTCTCTTGGTTGTGGTACATGCCAAGAGAAAACCAGAAGTTTCATAACACCTTTTCCCTGTACAAGCGTAACTTTTGTGAGTGGGATGTGCTAGATGTGGATGCTTCTACACCAACGTATGATTTCAACAATGTTGGATCAGGGCTGAGACAATTCAACAGTGAATTTTATAACATTTGTGCCAGGTTTCCCAGTCCCAAGAGTTAATTTTCTTCTTTTCCACTTAACGCCTGACATGGAATTTTAACGTAGGAGGCCAGACTTATACAAAAAATATTTTTAAGGAATGTCATTTGTATTCCATGTTGAATTATTTTTTAAAGGGTTTTTTTGCATATTAGTCCCTATAAATATGACGAATTAATTTTTAGTCCCTAAAATCTCATTATTGTTTAAAAAGTCCTTGAAAATGTTACTGTTAAACTAAAAAGTCTCTATCATTTTTTACTGTCGACGATATTAAACGCAAGGTGAGTTAACTTGACTGTAGTTGGTGAAAAGACCAACCCACCTCGATTAATCGAGGGTCATGGCCGTAGTAACTCTTCTGTCGTGCCACCCTCTTGTTTCCCTTCCCTCCCTACACAGTCGCCACCCTCCTGTTTTCCTTCCCCCCCGTACACAGTCGTCATTGTCGTCGATTTTACTCTTTGGTCGTTGTGACAGCAACGACCACCAGCCACCGCCAGGGTCGATTTGGCACCAGTGTCATTGCCCAAACCTGCACGGACCAACTGCGGCACTTCACGGCGCCCCATCTGTCACCGCAGATGTTACGACCGCCCTCGTTCAAACGTCGCATCACCGGAGTCACCACCCCACGTCTAGGTCTAGGCCACACACCTCCGGCTCCACTCCGGTACGCGTCAGGAGCCGCTGCCACCTCACACTCCACTGACCCTGTCCCCTCAACCAATTGGGGTATTGCATATCAAAGAAAGCCGTGGTTGATATTCATAGTCTGACTTAGCAGTAGAGACAAAGGGCAAGACTACATTGAGAAACATAAGCACATCAAGGTAGATTTTGACATAGCATCCCAACCTGGTGATCAGAGCTCTCAGACAGCCCCTTAACTTAGTAAAAATGCATATACTAGTATGTTCTGGAAATATATATTTTTACTCATGCATTTTATATGTTTACAGAGTCGAAATATTAAGGACATTAATTTTTGTTTTCTTTCTATATGGTTTAGGGATAAAATTGTTGTTATGTCATTTTTGTTGTAATGTTGTTAGATTATTTAATGCTCTAAAAAGTTCTGTTATTAACTATAGATGTCTGAATTCACGGGGGCAATTTCTTTATGGTTCAATAAAAATTTTTGCTGTAATGTTTTTCAGTCACTCAATTCATATTAGTTAAGAATGTTATTATTGTACTCAGATTATTGTGTATGGGTGTTGATTTTGTAATGTGGATAACTATTCTAAAGAGTTTATTTCAGTCTTCAGATTGTTAGATTGTAAAAATGGGAGAACGAGAGCCATCATTAAAGTTGACATATAAGTTTGGTGGTTATTGGAAAACTCTTAAGTTTGGGAGGAGGGCATATGCACTAGGTCAGAGCAAGACAGTCGTGGCATATCCTGATTACTACAGTAGATGCATACTAATTGAGGATATGGGACATATATCTAAGTGGGCAAGTACACATTGTTTAGAATGTGATCTGGAAATAATGATACAAGCTGATGTGAAGAATGTTGTTGATGACCGGATGTGAAGAATGATGTTGAAGAATAATATTTCATATCTGTTTTATGTGTTGTTGTCCTCAATGTAAACTCATCGCACATGTTTTATGGATTGTGAAGTTTTGATGTAAATGATACAAGTATCTGTTTACTTGTTGGTGATATGAATGATAGTTGTAATTTCGTGGATTGCTTGATAATTCACCTGATAGTTTTGGTTTTGTGCTGGTGTTAAACCAGATATGAATGATAGATGGTTTGTGATGTTTTGATATGAATGATACATGGGTTGTGATGCTTTGATATGAATGATACAATGGTTGCAAGGATAACTAACTGGTGCAGAGATGCATGGCAGGTGCTGAGGGTATATGTAAAAAGCCCTGATGAGAATTAGCCAAGAAATAATTATGTGATCTGGAAATAATGCTACTGACAACAGCATGTGTCATGCCAAAATCCAAACCCTCCATGATAAGGTGTCGTGCCATCTCTGGATTGTCTGTCTCTGCATACACAGCAGGATCCAGGAAAGCTTCAGTCATGCCATGATAAGGTCGACACTTCTCTCTTGGAGTGTTGACACTTCAGTTGAAGTCTGCTGGAGCAAAGCTTCTGTTAGATATCAAGAGGTCGACACTTCCTATGTACACAGTTCGACTTTGACAGAACTAATTGGTACCATAAGCAGGCCGACACTTCTCTCTTGGAGTGTATTTTTGATCTTAGGATGTAGTGTGCCTTGCTCCCTTTTTAATATTATACCACATGGTCGTATGCAGGCTGGGTAGAATGGTTTATTTCATTGTAACATTCACCAACTGCATTTCATGAATACCCTGTTATCTTAATGGGAACAGTTTGTGATCCCCTCAGCTAGATAATCGTGATAAATGTGCCTTCTTAAATCTAATAGAGGAGTCTACATGCCCACAACGAGCATTTATCACAGGTTTAATCAGCTAATCATGCTTGTTATTGAACTGAACTATTGACCCAAAGGTTGAGTTCAATTTCTGTTAACTAATGGGTGTGACTTTGCACCCATTCACTCTCACAGATAGCGCCCCCCTGTTCACCTTCAATTTCTGTTTATAAATCTTAATAATACCAAAATAAATAGCCCCCCCCCCCCCCCCCCCCCCCGCGGTTCACCTTCTCATTCTCACATCTTGTGGCCACCAACATCACTCGAACCGGTGGAGGCTCCCTTCGAGAGGTCGACGGCTCTCCTTTGCACCTCTCGTGAGTGCACCCCTTCCTCTCGCCACGCCCTTCTTCCCTTCCATCCAACAAGCAACACCTTCTGTCTGGCCATGAAAGGTCGACCTCTCCATTAGGAGGTGTCGACACCTTACAAGGGTCCGTCAACAACGCAGCGACACCACTGAAAAAGGCTTTAGTGGTGCTAATATCATACAGTATAAATGCATTATCAAGGGACATGTGACAAAAAGATTAAGCATGTGACAAAATTCATTGTTGTTTCTCTAAGAGCAGTGGAACTTTCTTTGGAAATAACAGCCCCTGCAGATTCCACTGTGCATCCTAGGAGTCTCTTTTCCACAACAGGGAGAGGCTTAACAAATCTATTTCAAAGAATTTTTGTAACCCCTCAGTAAGTCTAGGGTGTCCAGCACAATTCAAGAGATCATTAAAAAAAGGTTGAAAACTTGAAAGATGAGTGATGGTTACAAGAAGTCCATTGCAGACATGAACTTCAAAGATGGAGCTTATACTTCTGATGGCATTGCACTAAATCGGGTACCTGGAGAATCAACTTATCCTCATTTGTATACATTTTTATTGAACAAAGAAAAATTTAAGGTGAATGAGGTTTTCAATTTATCAAGAGATGATATTCTAATTAAGGACATATTGATATTTGACACACATGATGAGGTCTTTGTATGGATGGGTTAGTGTGTTGATCCTAAGGAAAAGTGGAAGGTATTTGATATCGGCCAGAAATATATAGACCTTGCAGTAGCTTTGGAAGGCACTTGGACAACCTACTGTGAGATTCCAGATTACTAGACTGTAGAATACAGTATCATGCCTAATTCACACATTCCAAACCATGTCACTTGATCATCAAACCATGTCACTTGGCCAACTCTACCCATGTCACTTGCTCTATCACAAATTCTCCCTGATTCAGCCAAACCAAAATAAGAAAGGAAAGGTGTGAGAGAGGATTCCGAAGCAGCAACACTCTTGATCACCAAAATGGGTAGCTGTTGTTACATTAATAACTACTAGAAGCAGAGTAGTTGATATGTTGTGTACTTGAACCAGTTTGTCCATGAAGGGAAAAGATCTAGTCGGGAGAATAACCCACAAGAATTCCTGGTTCATCATGTCACAGTCTATGCTAGAGCCCACTTTCATCCAACATTTATAAGTCAACATCGGTGCACATGCATAATACACTCACGAACCATTTCCCAAGGCATAATGCACTCCAATATAGGACTCATATTACATTCCACTAATGACGATTACATTCCACAAATGAAAACACGGGGCATATAAGACTAAAGATAATAAGTGGCATTACATTCTAGTAATGACGGTTACATGTCCAATATAGGACTTACATTACATACGTCTCTCTTAAACCACATTCACTTGAATAGACAAATGACAAATAGTACAAATATGACAAAATACATCAGTAATTTTAAGTTTTTCAATTGCAACTCTATCCTTTCTAATTTCTTTGTCATGCATTCTTCCATCGCCTTCAGTTGATATTTGACATCCACAACATTATAGGTAGTATCATCAACCCACTCAAAGAAACCGCAATCCCCGTCAGTATTTGCATACGGACAACAATAGAAGCGCTTGCCTTTTGACCTCTCACGATTTGAGACGTAAACCCGACAATTACCCCTTCTACAGTTGCATTCCATCGGCGGCACACGAGATGAGACGACAGCTCCTCGAGACAACTACATTCCACTAGCATTTGATGACTGCATACGACACGAACAAATTATCAATTACCTGTCATGCATGAATAATTTAGCCATCGAAATAGCATACCATTTCAGACATGGGGAGAATAACAAGGGCCGATTTGTCATGTTGGGACTGATGGCAAGGGCCGGTGGTGGGTCGTCTGTAAGTTGGGGCAGTCCGTCTGCGGCGATTACATGTCTGAAATGGGGCGTGATGGCAAGGGCCGATTTGGAGGGGTTACATGGCCTGCAATGCAAATTACAGAACTTACAGAAACTAATGTGTGTGAGAAGGGAAAAAGATTTCCACTTTTAAAATCGAAAATAGACGCAGAAAAGCACACATGGGGCAGTGCGTCTGCGGCGGGGCTCTGCGGTGGCCGGTGGGGCGTCGACGTCGACCGGTGGGGCGTCTGCGGCTGGGGCTGTGACGACCCGGATCCCGGATACCAGATATACCCGATAGGACTATCGAATACACCTGATATCACTTGGAACTCGCGAGGCCTCCCAAAAGCGGTAAAGCTCCGAAGGGATAAAAGGATTGTCGTGTAGTATATTGAAGCCACAGAGATAAGACAGTAAGCAATTAAATTTCATTAGATCGGTTTGCTAAAGTAGCAGAAATAAAATTACTTTTTAATTAACAGTTTGAAGTTAACAATTATACCAGAGTGCAGTCCAAAAGAAAGACAAGCAGTCTAACAGTACAATCAACAGAAAGGAAAGGCGTACCAAGAAAGTAGGGGGAAGCCCGACGAAGGTACCAGCTGGTAGCTACGGACACGCCACACCAGGAACCGCGGAAGCAGAATGAACACGACCCACCTGAAAAGTAGGGGTGAGCCTCGTGTCACTGGCTCAGTAGGGGTCACGCGGATCCCCACTGAAAAATACGCAGTAACACGGGATGGCAAAACAACAGGAGAAATAGCATGTGTAGTAAAGCGGGAAAACTACGCTACAAAGCTGTAAAGCTATGCTAGAAAGCCGTAAAAGAAAAGACGGGGAGCAGGAGTAGGGAACAAGCTAAAGAGGAGGGGGAAGGAAACCGTACCAGACAAACGGCTATCGAACTAACCTCCGCACCCCAAACTACTCCGAGCAGCAACAGGAAGGCGACTCTGAGTTGACGAAGTCAGGAGTTGCCCATCTGTCGCCGCTGGAAAAGACTTGTAAGACAACAACGGAACCTAGGAAAAACCTAGACAGACACAGACATAGACGACACGATTAGAACGTCATGCACACTGCCCCACACATGATTAGAACGTCATGCATACGACAGGACACTGACCACGAGTACGGCCACGAGAGGGCTAACCCGGAAGGTCACGACGCACAAGAAACGCGGAGAGTCACGTGCCACGTGACTGGCGTGCCCCACACTAGAAGAACGGCCAGATGCATCCACTGACGTCTTATACTACGCCACAAGTGTCTCGCCTACTGTACCGCTAAAGTCTCAGCAGAGCCGCAGACACGCGCTGAACAACACAGGAACTACAGTAACGAGTGACTAGTCAGGGTTACGCCCGTTGACGTAAGTCTAAAGCCCCTGACCACGTGTGCACACACTGGCCCACTGCCTAAGCCAGGCCTCTAGCTAGTATTCCCCCACCGAAGGACGCTACGGTTGGACCGGGAGCCCACGGAACTAGCTTAAGAACCGTAAACCGGGAAAGTGCCCCGCTACAAGAGCCGTCACAGAGAAACGTGACGTAAGGCTACGACTAGTGAGGGCTCACAAGACACGGAGACTCAAAACATGAGTGCTGAAGTACAGACGTGTAAGAACGCCCTGTGACACGTACTTCGGAGCACCAATGGCAGCATAGTTACTACCGACCGACTCAGGACAAGGCAACTAGACCTACTCACGTAACGATCCTTGAGTCTCACGACTCGGAGGCAATATCATCACAAACAGCGGAACAAGCCGCCAATCGGTCTAATCCTAAGCCAGAGAAAACGACAGGCGGAGACCTGAGGGAACACCGGGGACCCTCAGCAGACCTGGACATGCAGACCGAGGTAGGATGATATCTCGAGGCATCCAGAACCATGTCTCGAATTGGACAGAACCGTCGAGACACACAAGGCTTCCTGTCAACCACTGGGTGACCCCGGGTTGACCGGAACCAGACAATAACAAGTAAGAAGACTCCTGGTTGCCTGATAGCGTAGTCTTAGCTCTCATGGGATGTCAGAAGACACCCACGGGAAAGCGAGTAGACCACAAGGACAAGCCAAGACGACGAAAAATCGGAACGATGGAAAACGACACCAAAGGAATGAACGGTCACATGAGGGCCGCCCAAGGGCATGAACGGTCTGGGACATGCCGTTCAAGGGTCAGACGCCTAAACACCTAAAGGGGATGGACGGTCAGGGAAGAACCGCCCAAGGGATGAGCGGTCTAGTCTTGGTCGCTCAAGCCCATGACTCCTGGTCAGAACGGTTTTGATCACACCGCTGACCCGAACCGACATACTACAGTGCCAGTCAAAACGGTGCACGGATCGCAAGAAACGGGCGATTCTAACGAAATCACCCAAAAAGGACAACCGGAGTTCCCGGAGCCCTACCGGTCAAACGGGACCACCAAACGAGACGAAATCAGTGACTATGGATGTAACGACCCGAGAATCCGATTACCAGGAAGGCCCGATAACCCGAGACTCGTACCGCCACCCACGAGTCCGAAGACTCGGAAGGGTTAGAAGGATGGTGTGGAAACTATGCAAGCATCACAAGTAATTGCAGAAATTAAACAGTTATAATATTAAGCAGGAAATAAATTAGCAATTAAATTTATACATGGTCCACAAGATAACAACAGTAGTAGTCCACAACTAGTACAGAGACAAGAAAAGAAAGTACAGCTACACGGGGCATACCCCGGATCTGACCTCTGGCACTACCTCTGGGCACCCGCAGCACGCTGCGCCCCAGACGCGCTCCCCTGGGGCGGCGCCTCACCTGAGACACGGTGAAAACACGCAGGGAATGAGTCTCAGAACAAGACTCAGTAGGGATCACTCGAACCCTACCTCGTAAGACGGGAAACCACTACGCTAGCGGTAGGAGAGTACCTCGGAAAGGAAAGCCCTGTACTCTACACAACAAAGACCCTACGGCACGTAAACCGTCACACGTGCCACGGTGAGACAACCGAAGCTCAACGGTCGACCCGACAAAACCCGAAGGTCGGAACCACACGACTGACAGTCTGTCACTCCGTACTCGACAGGAGTACCTCCCACTAGAAGCACAGCCGGTAGCGTCCCCTGACGACTTACACCGCACCGCAGGTGAACTGCCTGACGTGGTAGCGCCTACCCAAGGCACGAACACCACACAAGTAACCACAAACAAGTGACTAGCTGGGGTCACGCCCGTCGACGTGGGTCCAACCGCCCCCAACCACGTGTGCACACACAGACCGCGCGTCCCTGGTCTGGCCCTCTTACCGGTTTTCCCCTCAGCCGGACTCTGGCTGCAAGACGTGGGGCCCGACGGCAACCGGTCCACAAACCGCCTCTAAGGGTAAGCCCGTACACCACTCCCTGGTGCGACCGGTACCGCGTACTGGTAGGCTACGACTAGTGGAGGGTCACTGAAGGAGTAGACTCTCAAGTCATGGAAAACGACACAAGGGCCGGTACGCGGAACGCTCCTTGTACCAACGCCATCGCACAGTGACAAAAGCCGACAACGACATCTCCCGGTACACTCTGTACGACGAGAGACACGCCGACGCAACCCGTCCCCTTGAACGGTCCACACTGGGCCGCTCAGGGATGTGCGGTCACACAAGGACCGCACAAGGGTTTGAACGGTCAGATCAGGACCGCTCCACCCAGGGTCCAAACGGCAGATGAACGGCCAACACAGGACCGTTCAAACAGATGTGGGGTCAACTATTGACCGCACGTGGGTGAGGAACAGTCAGCTCCTGGCTGCTCGTCTCCCAACGATAAAAAGCCTGGACTGTTAGTCCTTAGCCGCACTTAGGGAAGAGCGGCTACGGCTTAGCCGTTCAGGGGTTGTGCGGTCAAGACCAGACCGCACATCCAACCATAGCACTAGGGGATGTACGGCCAGCACCTGGCCGTGCAAAGGGTTATGCGGCCAGCTCCTGGCCGCACATCCCAGTGCACTGCACAACGGTCACAACCAACGGTCAAAAACCCTAGGGTTGGGTGGTCGCTGTGGGGCCGCACATTAGGATATGCGGTCCCACGATAGACCGTCCAAGCCCACTGCGCGCCAAGCCCCGGCCAAAGCGCGCCGAGCCGATGAACAGTCCGAACAGGACCGCATAAGGGTTGTGCGGTCACTGGTTCGACCGCACATCGCTCACCGGCGCGAAAACGGCGAACCTCGCCGGAATCGCCCAATCGGCCTCAAAACAAGCCCCACGGAGGGGGAAATGGCGAGAGAAGAACCCCCAAGCCCCCTAGCATGCTCCTACGCCCTTAAACCGCGAAATCGGGGCTCAAAACGACGGATCGGACGAACTCACCCCGCGGCATGATCAACCCTTCCCGGCTCAAAATAAACCCCTCTCGACCTCGTCTCGAGCCGAAACTCACGGGGAAGGAAGACAAGCGGCTAAGGAACGTCACCCTACCTCCGGTTCGTGACGAAACGCTCCGATCCGAGCTCGAAGCCACGAAGAATGCCGAGAGAACTTCGCCTTCCCACGCTTTCCACGCTCGCCGCACGCCCGCACGATCTCCTCGTCGTCACCCACGTCCTCGCGCCGTCGCACCGCCGCCGTCTGCAGCCGGAACGGGGTCGGCACGGTCGAACGGGAGAGAAGGAGAGAGAGAGACGGCCACGGTCGCGTGAGAGAGGAAGAAGAAGAAAGGAAGAAGAAGAAGAAAAAGAAAAGAAAATGGGGGGTTAAATAGAAAATCCAATTTTTTTGAAAAAATACCAAAAAATTAAAAAGTACATTTTTGGGATCCTCGGAACGCACCGATCGCAACGGTACCACTCGTGCCCAGGTGAACGGCCCGGTCCACCCGCAACGAGCTTCCGAAGAAAAAGTCGAAACACACACCGGAAATCGGAAAACACACGCGGAAAAGCCGCGGAACGACTCCGGGCCTCCGAAACAACTCCGGATCGCGCCGATCCGAACACGAAGAATGACCGAAACGAAATTTCGAACACAACGGAGCCGGACACTCCGAAAAACCAGATCCGGGACCCACGAAGAAGGATCCGAAAGGTCCGGAATATTACAGCCCTCCCCCCTTAAGGAATTTCGTCCTCGAAATTGGGAACAACCCAAGGGAAAAAAAGAGGTAGACTCACTCAAACAGGTACGGGAACTGCTGACGTATCTCGTCCTCACGCTCCCAAGAAGCTTCACCACCAGAGTGTCGCTGCCACACCACCTTTACCAAGGGGATGACCTTGCTCCGCAGGCGCTGCTCTCGCCTATCCTCCACGCGGATGGGAAACTCTGGGAGAGAAAGATCTGGAGTCACCTCAGGCCAAACAGAAAACTCGAGCACATGAGAGTCATTGGGCACATACTTCCGCAACATTGAGACGTGAAACACGTCATGCACCGACGCCAACTCAAGGGGTAACTGCAACCGGTAAGCAACCTCACCGATGCGCTCCAAGATCACAAAAGGACCAACGTAGCGGGGACTCAGCTTCCCACGCCGTCCAAAATGCATCACCCCCTTCATCGGAGAAACTCTCAAGAACACACGATCGCCCACGGCGAACTCGAGAGGCTGCCTCCTACGGTCAGCATAGCTCTTCTGCCGACTCTGGGCCGCCAACATGTTCTGACGAACGAAGTGCACAATATCCACGCATTGCTGCACCAACTCTGGTCCCGTCACAACACGCTCACCAACCTCAAATCAATCAAGTGGAGTCCGACAAGGACGCCCATACAATGCCTCATAAGGAGCCATACCAATGCTCGAATGATAGCTGTTGTTATAGGCAAACTCCACCAATGGTAGGTGGTGAATCCAACTCCCCTGTCACTCCAGGCAGCAGGATCTCAGCATGTCCTCCAATGTCTGGATGGTCCTCTCAGACTGACTATCAGACTGAGGATGATACGCCGAGCTAAAAGCCAACTCCGTGCCAAGAGCTCGCTGGAAACTCCTCCAGAATCCAGAAGTGAAGCGCAGATCCCGATCTGACACGATCGAAATGGGAATCCCATGCAACGGCACGATCCGCTCAACATACAAACGAGTCAACTTGGACACGCTCCAGCTGACTTTGACCGGTAATAACCGAGTCACCTTCGTCAGCCTATCCACCAGCAACCAAATACTGTCCTGCCCACCCGGGGTCCTCGGCAACCCAACCACAAAATCCGTGGTCACGTGGTCCCACTTCCACGCAGGAACATCCAAGGGCTGGAGAGTACCTCCTGGTCGCTGATGCTCCGCTTTCACCTGCTGACAGATCAGGCACCTGGCCACAAATTCTGCGACATCTCTTTTCATGCCAGGCCACCATAACTGTCTCCGCAAGTTCTGATACATCTTTGTCGCACCCGGGTGTACGGTGTACCTGCTCCCATGAGCCTCGCGCAACACCGCACGACGAATCTGCTCCTCCGCTGGGACGTACAGCCTGCCATGAAACCTCGCGGCACCGTCCTCGCCGAGTTCCACATTAGCCATCGCCAGAATCCGGGGCAACTCAGGGTCCGCATGCTGAGCCTCTGTCACCTGACGACGGATAGCAGGAGTGACAGTCAGACTCACAAGCACTGCCAACCCTGGCTCCTGAGGAATCTTGAGCCTGAAAGATACTTCGGGCACTTGTTCCCAGAGCCTCCACTTCCTCAACATCAAGGCACTGACCGCAACCTTCCGACTCAAGGCATCGGCGACGACATTCATCCTGCCCGGCTGATATGACAGGGTGAAGTCATAATCCTTCATGAATTCCATCCAACGCCTTTGCCTGAGGTTCAGGTCCCTCTGCGAGAACACGTACCACAAACTCTGATGGTCAGTGAACACCTCGAACTTCTCGCCGTACAGATAATGCCTCCAGATCTTCAGCGTGAAGATCACCACCGCCAACTCAAGGTCATGGGTAGGGTAGTTCTCCTCGTGGGGCTTTAGCTGCCGAGATGCATAAGCCACCACTCTACCATGCTGCATCAACACAGCTCCCAATCCAACGCCGGAAGCATCTGTACACACCACGAAACCTCCCGATCCAGAAGGCAAAACCAACACCGGAGCCGAGGTGAGCAATCTCCTCAGTTCCCTGAAGCTCTGCTCACACTCCTCAGACCAGACGAAAGGCAAATCCTTCCGCGTGAGTCTAGTCATCGGGGCCGCAATGCGAGAAAAATCCTGGATAAACCAGCGATAATAGCCCGCAAGCCCCAAGAAACTCCGGATCTCTGTCACAGACCTCGGCCTCGGCCACTGCATTACTACCTCGACCTTGGCGGGGTCCACGGAAATGCCATCACCAGAAATCACGTGCCCCAGAAAGTGCACCTCGCCGAGCTAAAACTCGCACTTACTGAGCTTCGCATACAACTGGTGATCTCGCAACGTCTGCAGCACCACACCCAAATGGTACGCGTGCTCCTCGGCAGACTGCGAATAAACAAGGATGTCATCCACGAAGATGACGACGAACTGGTCCAAATACGGATAAAACACCCTCTGCATCAAGTCCATGAAGGCTGCAGGGGCATTGGTGAGCCCAAACGGCATCACCAAAAACTCATAATGCCCGTACCTCGTACTGAATGCAGTCTTCTCCACATCGGACTCGCGAATTCTCAGTTGATAGTAAGCGGACCGCAAATCAATCCGCGAGAACACTCGCGCAGACTGAAGCTGGTCGAACAAATCATCAATCTGCGGCAACGGATACTTGTTCTTAATGGTCACTTCATTCAGCTGTCGATAGTCAATGCATAGCCGCAGACTACCGTCCTTCTTCCTCACAAACAACACGGGTGCACCCCAAGGGGAAAAGCTAGGACGAATGTACCCCTTGGCCAGCAGTTCCTGCAACTGCGCCCTCAACTCCCTCAACTCAGCGGGGGCCATACGGTAGGGAGCCTTCGCCAAAGGTCCCGTACCAGGCACAACCTCGATCACGAAATCGATCTCCCGCTGGGGAGGCAATCCAGGCAACTCCTCCGGAAAAATGTCGGGGAACTCGCACACTACCGGAATGTCCTCGACATTCGGCTCCATCCGGTCAGACACAACCACGGACGTGAGGAAACCCTGACAACTAGAATCAAGCAATCGACGAGCTCGAATAGCGGAGATGAGGAATCGAGAAAAGGTAGAACGGATACCTTGGAAATAGAAGGTCCACTTGCTCGGATGCTGGAAGTAGACCCTCTTCATTCCACAATCCACCACCGCTCCATGAGTCTCGAGCCAATCCATGGCTAGAATCACATCGTAATCCCGAAGCTGCAACGCATACAACCTGCCTGGCATACTCCGCCCATCTATCCAAACCGGAACCTGGTCGAAGCAATACGGGTGACCATGAAATCACCCGAAGGCAACTCTACTGCCAAGTCACAAGACAACTGGGTCACCGGCTCCTCGATGCTCAGCGCGAAATCCTCCGAAATAAACGAATGAGACGTGCCAGAATCAAACAAAACCCGAGCCGCACAACCCAAAATCTGAACGGTACCTTCCACGAGCTACGACGCCACTGCCTCTGCCCTGGTCATGTGCATGATCTGGCCACAAGCTCTCTGCCTGCCTCCCACACTAGCTGACCTGGGTAGCGGCGGATATTGTCCCTGCTGCTGCTGCCTCTGCTGCTGGGGAACCTGCTGCTGCGGCGGCCTCTGAGGACAGTCACGCGCCATGTGCCCTGGCTGGTCACACCGAAAATAGATAATCGGCGCCGTGCACTGCCTGCCTGGGTGGAACCCACCACACCGTGGACACGGTCCTCGCGACCCACCCACTGATCCCTGACGCTGCAAAGGAATCGGCTGCTGTACACTGCCCGATGAAGCTTGCCCCTGATCCTTGGACTTCTTTTTGCCGAACCCTTTCTTGAAAAATTTCTTGACCTTCGTGCCAAAGGACGCAGATCCTGTTACCGACGCTGCCTGTGCTGGCACTCCTAAACCACTCATCGCATGCTGGAAAGAACCCTGCTGCTGGGTAGCCGACTGTTGGCTGCGACCTGACAAAGACTGCCCCTGGCTGATCGGTCCTCGGGTCCTCTGCATATCCATCTCCAAGGAAGCCGCAACACGAGACGCCGTCTCTAGATCAGTGGCCCCGTTCGCGATCAGATGGTGCCTCAGCTCCTGCCTCAAGCCCTGAACAAACTGCGCGGTCTTCACCCTCTCATGCTCCATGATGTGAGGTGCATACCGACCCAGTTCGACAAATCGGGCCCTGTACTGCAACACGGACATGTCATTCTGCACCAGCTCCAGAAACTCCCGCATCCGCTGCGTAGCAACATAATCTGGACAGTACGTACGCTCGAAAGCACTAACAAAGTCGTCCCACTCGACCTGCTCAAGTGGACGAAGCTGAAAGGACGTCTTCCACTCGGAAGACCACCACTTCCGAGCCGTACCCTGCAACTGGTTGTAGGCCAACACCACTCTGTCCTCGGCATCACTCTTCGCAGAACTGAACACCCGCTCCATCTCATCAAGCCAATCACGAGCCGCATCAGGGTCTGCCTGGCCGCTGAAGTAAGGTGGATGGAACGGCAGAAAGTCCCTCACTGCTCGGCCTGGCCCACCCCTAGCTGATGAGCCCTCACCAGCCTCTCCACCGAACTGCTGAGACATAAGCTGGTACATGCCACGGAAGAAATCCTCGGCCCCCGGAACCCTCGCAGTAGCCGCGGCCTCGGTAGCTCCTAGTGGCGCTCTGCTATGCTCCTCCTGGTCCCCCTGGACCCCCTGCTGGATCTCCTGACCTCCAGCCGACTGCCCCTGCTGAGAGCGAGTGCTCCGCCTCGGCGCCATACTCGCTCCTGGAGCAAAAGATAGAAAACACGAAAACGGCATGGTCAAGAAAAACACACGATGCCCGATGCCAGTGTCAACTGTACATCATTGCTGTGGACAAGTGGACCACTATAATTACCTATGATTCTCATGTAATTTCACAACCGCGCTCTGATACCAGCTGTAACGACCCGAGAATCCGATTACCGGGAAGGCCCGATAACCCGAGACTCGTACCGCCACCCACGAGTCCGAAGACTCGGAAGGGTTAGAAGGATGGTGTGGAAACTACGCAAGCATCACAAGTAATTGCAGAAATTAAACAGTTATAATATTAAGCAGAAAATAAATTAGCAATTAAATTTATACATGGTCCACAAGATAACAACAGTAGTAGTCCACAACTAGTACAGAGACAAGAAAAGAAAGTACAGCTACACGGGGCATACCCCGGCTCTGACCTCTGGCACTACCTCTGGGCACCCGCAGCACGCTGCGCCCCAGACGCGCTCCCCTGGGGCGGCGCCTCACCTGAGACACGGTGAAAACACGCAGGGAATGAGTCTCAGAACAAGACTCAGTAGGGATCACTCGAACCCTACCTCGTAAGACGGGAAATCACTACGCTAGCGGTAGGAGAGTACCTCGGAAAGGAAAGCCATGTACTCTACACAACAAAGACCCTACGGCACGTAAACCGGCACACGTGCCACGGTGAGACAACCGAAGCTCAACGGTCGACCCGACAAAACCCGAAGGTCGGAACCACACGACTGACAGTCTGTCACTCCGTACTCGACAGGAGTACCTCCCACTAGAAGCACAGCCGGTAGCGTCCCCTGACGACTTACACCGCACCGCAGGTGAACTGCCTGACGTGGTAGCGCCTACCCAAGGCACTAACACCACACAAGTAACCACAAACAAGTGACTAGCTGGGGTCACGCCCGTCGACGTGGGTCCAACCGCCCCCAACCACGTGTGCACACACAGACCGCGCGTCCCTGGTCTGGCCCTCTTACCGGTTTTCCCCTCAGCCGGACTCTGGCTGCAAGACGTGGGGCCCGACGGCAACCGGTCCACAAACCGCCTCTAAGGGTAAGCCCGTACACCACTCCCTGGTGCGACCGGTACCGCGTACTGGTAGGCTACGACTAGTGGAGGGTCACTGAAGGAGTAGACTCTCAAGTCACGGAAAACGACACAAGGGCCGGTACGTGGAACGCTCCTTGTACCAACGCCGTCGCACGGTGACAAAAGCCGACAACGACATCTCCCGGTACACTCTGTACGACGAGAGACACGCCGACGTAACCCGTCCCCTTGAACGGTCCACACTGGGCCGCTCAGGGATGTGCGGTCACACAAGGACCGCACAAGGGTTTGAACGGTCAGATCAGGACCGCTCCACCCAGGGTCCAAACGGCAGATGAACGGCCAACACAGGACCGTTCAAATAGATGTGCGGTCAACTATTGACCGCACGTGGGTGAGGAACAGTCAGCTCCTGGCCGCTCGTCTCCCAACGATAAAAAGCCTGGACGGTTAGTCCTTAGCCGCACTTGGGGAAGAGCGGCTACGGCTTAGCCGTTCAGGGGTTGTGCGGTCAAGACCAGACCGCACATCCAACCATAGCACTAGGGGATGTACGGCCAGCACCTGGCCGTACAAAGGGTTATGCGGCCAGCTCCTGGCCGCACATCCCAGTGCACTGCACAACGGTCACAACCAACGGTCAAAAACCCTAGGGTTGGGCGGTCGCTGTGGGGCCGCACATTAGGATATGCGGTCCCACGATAGACCGTCCAAGCCCACTGCGCGCCAAGCCCCGGCCAAAGCGCGCCGAGCCGATGAACGGTCCGAACAGGACCGCATAAGGGTTGTGCGGTCACTGGTTCGACCGCACATCGCTCACCGGTGCGAAAACGGCGAACCTCGCCGGAATCACCCAATCGGCCTCAAAATAAGCCCCACGGAGGGGGAAATGGCGAGAGAAGAACCCCCAAGCCCCCTAGCATGCTCCTACGCCCTTAAACCGCGAAATCGGGGCTCAAAACGACGGATCGGACGAACTCACCCCGCGGCATGATCAACCCTTCCCGGCTCAAAATAAACCCCTCTCGACCTCGTCTCGAGCCGAAACTCACGGGGAAGGAAGACAAGCGGCTAAGGAACGTCACCCTACCTCCGGTTCGTGACGAAACGCTCCGATCCGAGCTCGAAGCCACGAAGAATGCCGAGAGAACTTCGCCTTCCCACGCTTTCCACGCTCGCCGCACGCCCGCACGATCTCCTCGTCGTCACCCACGTCCTCGCGCCGTCGCACCGCCGCCGTCTGCAGCCGGAACGGGGTCGGCACGGTCGAACGGGAGAGAAGGAGAGAGAGAGACGGCCACGGTCGCGTGAGAGAGGAAGAAGAAGAAAGGAAGAAGAAGAAGAAAAAGAAAAGAAAATGGGGGGTTAAATAGAAAATCCGATTTTTTTGGAAAAATACCGAAAAATTAAAAAGTACATTTTTGGGATCCTCGGAACGCACCGATCGCAACGGTACCACTCGTGCCCAGGTGAACGGCCCGGTCCACCTGCAACGAGCTTCCGAAGAAAAAGCCGAAACACACACCGGAAATCGGAAAACACACGCGGAAAAGTCGCGGAACGTCTCCGGGCCTCCGAAACAACTCCGGATCGCGCCGATCCGAACACGAAGAATGACCGAAACGAAATTTCGGACACAACGGAGCCGGACACTCCGAAAAACCAGATCCGGGACCCACGAAGAAGGATCCGAAAGGTCCGGGATATTACAGCCCTCCCCCCTTAAGGAATTTCGTCCTCGAAATTGGGAACAACCCAAGGGGAAAGAAGAGGAAGACTCACTCAAACAGGTACGGGAACTGCTGACGTATCTCGTCCTCACGCTCCCAAGAAGCTTCACCACCAGAGTGTCGCTGCCACACCACCTTTACCAAGGGGATGACCTTGCTCCGCAGGCGCTGCTCTCGCCTATCCTCCACGCGGATGGGAAACTCTGGGAGAGAAAGATCTGGAGTCACCTCAGGCCAAACAGAAAACTCGAGCACATGAGAGTCATTGGGCACATACTTCCGCAACATTGAGACGTGAAACACGTCATGCACCGACGCCAACTCAAGGGGTAACTGCAACCGGTAAGCAACCTCACCGATGCGCTCCAAGATCACAAAAGGACCAACGTAGCGGGGACTCAGCTTCCCACGCCGTCCAAAACGCATCACCCCCTTCATCGGAGAAACTCTCAAGAACACACGATCGCCCACGGCGAACTCGAGAGGCTGCCTCCTACGGTCAGCATAGCTCTTCTGCCGACTCTGGGCCGCCAACATGTTCTGACGAACGAAGTGCACAATATCCACGCATTGCTGCGCCAACTCTGGTCCCGTCACAACACGCTCACCAACCTCAAATCAATCAAGTGGAGTCCGACAAGGACGCCCATACAATGCCTCATAAGGAGCCATACCAATGCTCGAATGATAGCTGTTGTTATAGGCAAACTCCACCAACGGTAGGTGGTGAATCCAACTCCCCTGCCACTCCAGGCAGTAGGATCTCAGCATGTCCTCCAACGTCTGGATGGTCCTCTCAGACTGACTATCAGACTGAGGATGATACGCCGAGCTAAAAGCCAACTCCGTGCCAAGAGCTCGCTGGAAACTCCTCCAGAATCCAGAAGTGAAGCGCGGATCCCGATCTGACACGATCGAAATGGGAATCCCATGCAACGGCACGATCCGCTCAACATACAAACGAGCCAACTTGGACACGCTCTAGCTGACTTTGACCGGTAATAACCGAGTCACCTTCGTCAGCCTATCCACCAGCAACCAAATACTGTCCTGCCCACCCGGGGTCCTCGGCAACCCAACCACAAAATCCGTGGTCACGTGGTCCCACTTCCACGCAGGAACATCCAAGGGCTGGAGAGTACCTCCTGGTCGCTGATGCTCCGCTTTCACCTGCTGACAGATCAGGCACCTGGCCACAAATTCTGCGACATCTCTTTTCATGCCAGGCCACCATAACTGTCTCCGCAAGTTCTGATACATCTTTGTCGCACCCGGGTGTACGGTGTACCTGCTCCCATGAGCCTCGCGCAACACCGCACGACGAATCTGCTCCTCCGCTGGGACGTACAGCCTGCCATGAAACCTCGCGGCACCGTCCTCGCCGAGTTCCACATTAGCCATCGCCAGAATCCAGGGCAACTCAGGGTCCGCATGCTGAGCCTCTGTCACCTGACGACGGATAGCAGGAGTGACAGTCAGACTCGCAAGCACTGCCAACCCTGGCTCCTGAGGAATCTTGAGCCTGAAAGATACTTCGGGCACTTGTTCCCAGAGCCTCCACTTCCTCAACATCAAGGCACTGACCGCAACCTTCCGACTCAAGGCATCGGCGACGACATTCATCCTGCCCGGCTGATATGACAGGGTGAAGTCATAATCCTTCATGAATTCCATCCAACGCCTTTGCCTGAGGTTCAGGTCCCTCTGCGAGAACACGTACCACAAACTCTGATGGTCAGTGAACACCTCGAACTTCTCGCCGTACAGATAATGCCTCCAGATCTTCAGCGTGAAGATCACCACCGCCAACTCAAGGTCATGGGTAGGGTAGTTCTCCTCGTGGGACTTTAGCTGCCGAGATGCATAAGCCACCACTCTACCATGCTGCATCAACACAGCTCCCAATCCAACGCCGGAAGCATCTGTACACACCACGAAACCTCCCGATCCAGAAGGCAAAACCAACACCGGAGCCGAGGTGAGCAATCTCCTCAGTTCCCTGAAGCTCTGCGCACACTCCTCAGACCAGACGAAAGGCAAATCCTTCCGCGTGAGTCTAGTCATCGGGGCCGCAATGCGAGAAAAATCCTGGATAAACCAGCGATAATAGCCCGCAAGCCCCAAGAAACTCCGGATCTCTATCACAGACCTCGGCCTCGACCACTGCATTACTGCCTCGACCTTGGCGGGGTTCACGGAAATGCCATCACCAGAAATCACGTGCCCCAGAAAGTGCACCTCGCCGAGCTAAAACTCGCACTTACTGAGCTTCGCATACAACTGGTGATCTCGCAACGTCTGCAGCACCACACCCAAATGGTACGCGTGCTCCTCGACAGACTGCGAATAAACAAGGATGTCATCCAGGAAGATGACGACGAACTGGTCCAAATACGGATAAAACACCCTCTGCATCAAGTCCATGAAGGCTGCAGGGGCATTGGTGAGCCCAAACGGCATCACCAAAAACTCATAATGCCCGTACCTCGTACTGAATGCAGTCTTCTCCACATCGGACTCGCGAATTCTCAGTTGATAGTAAGCGGACCGTAAATCAATCCGCGAGAACACTCGCGCAGACTGAAGCTGGTCGAACAAATCATCAATCTGCGGCAACGGATACTTGTTCTTAATGGTCACTTCATTCAGCTGCCGATAGTCAATGCATAGCCGCAGACTACCGTCCTTCTTCCTCACAAACAACACGGGTGCACCCCAAGGGGAAAAGCTAGGACGAATGTACCCCTTGGCCAGCAGTTCCTGCAACTGCGCCCTCAACTCCCTCAACTCAGCGGGGGCCATACGGTAGGGAGCCTTCGCCAAAGGTCCCGTACCAGGCACAACCTCGATCACGAAATCGATCTCCCGCTGGGGAGGCAATCCAGGCAACTCCTCCGGAAAAATGTCGGGGAACTCGCACACTACCGGAATGTCCTCGACATTCGGCTCCATCCGGTCAGACACAACCACGGACGCGAGGAAACCCTGACAACCAGAATCAAGCAATCGACGAGCTCGAATAGCGGAGATGAGGAATCGAGAAAAGGTAGAACGGATACCTTGGAAATAGAAGGTCCACTTGCTCGGATGCTGGAAGTAGACCCTCTTCATTCCACAATCCACCACCGCTCCATGAGTCTCGAGCCAATCCATGGCTAGAATCACATCGTAATCCCGAAGCTGCAACGCATACAACCTGCCTGGCATACTCCGCCCATCTATCCAAATCGGAACCTGGTCGAAGCAATACGGGTGACCATGAAATCACCCGAAGGCAACTCTACTGCCAAGTCACAAGACAACTGGGTCACCGGCTCCTCGATGCTCAGTGCGAAATCCTCCGAAATAAACGAATGAGACGCGCCAGAATCAAACAAAACCCGAGCCGCACAACCCAAAATCTGAACGGTACCTTCCACGAGCTACGACGCCACTGCCTCTGCCCTGGTCATGTGCATGATCTGGCCACAAGCTCTCTGCCTGCCTCCCACACTAGCTGACCTGGGTAGCGGCGGATATTGTCTCTGCTGCTGCTGCCTCTGCTGCTGGGGAACCTGCTGCTGCGGCGGCCTCTGAGGACAGTCACGCGCCATGTGCCCTGGCTGGTCACACCGAAACTAGATAATCGGCGCCGTGCACTGCCTGCCTGGGTGGAACCCACCACACCGTGGACACGGTCCTCGCGACCCACCCACTGATCCCTGACGCTGCAAAGGAATCGGCTGATGTACACTGCCCGATGAAGCTTGCCCCTGATCCTTGGACTTCTTTTGCCGAACCCTTTCTTGAAAAACTTCTTGACCTTCGTGCCAAAGGACGCAGATCCTGTTACCGACGCTGCCTGTGCTGGTACTCCTGAACCACTCATCGCATGCTGGAAAGAACCCTGCTGCTGGGTAGCCGACTGTTGGCTGCGACCTGACAAAGACTGCCCCTGGCTGATCGGTCCTCGGGTCCTCTGCATATCCATCTCCAAGGAAGCCGCAACACGAGACGCCGTCTCTAGATCAGTGGCCCCGTTCGCGATCAGATGGTGCCTCAGCTCCTGCCTCAAGCCCTGAACAAACTGCGCGGTCTTCACCCTCTCATGCTCCATGATGTGAGGTGCATACTGACCCAGTTCGACAAATCGGGCCCTGTACTGCAACACGGATATGTCATTCTGCACCAGCTCCAGAAACTCCCGCATCCGCTGCGTAGCAACATAATCTGGACAGTACGTACGCTCGAAAGCACTAACAAAGTCGTCCCACTCGACCTGCTCAAGTGGATGAAGCTGAAAGGACGTCTTCCACTCGAAAGACCACCACTTCCGAGCCGTACCCTGCAACTGGTTGTAGGCCAACACCACTCTGTCCTCGGCATCACTCTTCGCAGAACTGAACACCCGCTCCATCTCATCAAGCCAATCACGAGCCGCATCAGGGTCTGCCTGGCCGCTGAAGTAAGGTGGATGGAACGGCAGAAAGTCCCTCACTGCTCGGCCTGGCCCACCCCTAGCTGATGAGCCCTCACCAGCCTCTCCACCGAACTGCTGAGACATAAGCTGGTACATGCCACGGAAGAAATCCTCGACCCCCGGAACCCTCGCAGTAGCCGCGGCCTCGGTAGCTCCTAGTGGCGCTCTGCTATGCTCCTCCTGGTCCCCCTGGACCCCCTGCTGGATCTCCTGACCTCCAGCCGACTGCCCCTGCTGAGAGCGAGTGCTCCGCCTCGGCGCCATACTCGCTCCTGGAGCAAAAGACAGAAAACACGAAAACGGCATGGTCAAGAAAAACACACGATGCCCGATGCCAGTGTCAACTGTACATCATTGCTGTGGACAAGTGGACCACTATAATTACCTATGATTCTCATGTAATTTCACAACCGCGCTCTGATACCAACTGTAACGACCCGAGAATCCGATTACCGGGAAGGCCCGATAACCCGAGACTCATACCGCCACCCACGAGTCCGAAGACTCGGAAGGGTTAGAAGGATGGTGTGGAAACTACGCAAGCATCACAAGTAATTGCAGAAATTAAACAGTTATAATATTAAGCAGGAAATAAATTAGCAATTAAATTTATACATGGTCCACAAGATAACAACAGTAGTAGTCCACAACTAGTACAGAGACAAGAAAAGAAAGTACAGCTACACGGGGCATACCCCGGCTCTGACCTCTGGCACTACCTCTGGGCACCCGCAGCACGCTGCGCCCCAGACGCGCTCCCCTGGGGCGGCGCCTCACCTAAGACACGGTGAAAACACGCAGGGAATGAGTCTCAGAACAAGACTCAGTAGGGATCACTCGAACCCTACCTCGTAAGACGGGAAACCACTACGCTAGCGGTAGGAGAGTACCTCGGAAAGGAAATGTAACGACCCGAGAATCCGATTACCGGGAAGGCCCGATAACCCGAGACTCGCACCGCCACCCACGAGCCCGAAGACTCGGAAGGGTTAAAAGGATGGTGTGGAAACTACACAAGCATCACAAATAATTGCAGAAATTAAACAGTTATGATATTAAGCAGGAAATGAATTAACATTTTACATGGTCCACAATAAAATAACAACAACAGCAACAGTAGTCCACGACTAGTACAGTGACAAGAAAGAAAAGTACAGCTACGCGGGGCATCCCCCGGCTCTGACCTCTGGCACTACCTCTGGGCACCCGCACCACGCTTCCGCTGCGCTCCTGACACGCTCCCCGAAGGTGGCGCCTCACCTGAAACACGGTGAAAACACGCAGGGAATGAGTCTCGGAACAAGACTCAGTAGGGATCACTCGAACCCTACCTCGTAAAACGAGAAACCACTACCCTAGCGGTAGGAAGGTACCTCGGAAAGGAAATCCCTGTACTCTACAGAACTAGACCCTAACGGCACGCAAACCGACACACGTGCCACGGTACGAGAAGACCGAAACTCAACGGTCGAACCGTCAAAACCCGAAGGTCGGAAACACACGACTGACAGTCTGACACTCCGTACTCGACAGGAGTACCACCCACTAGAAGCACAGCCGGTAGCGTCCCCTGACGTCTTACACCGCACCGCAGGTGAACCGCCTGACATGGTAGGTCCTACCCGAGGCGCAAACACCGTACAAGTAACCACAACAAGTGACTAGCTGGGGTCACGCCCGTCGACGTGGGTCCAACCGCCCCCAACCACGTGTGCACACACAGACCACGCGTCCCTGGTCTGGCCCTCTGACCGGTTTTCCCCTCAGCCGGACTCTAGCTGCAAGACGTGGGGCCCAACGGTAACCGGTCCACAAACCGTCTCTAAAGGTCAGCCCGTACACCACTCCCTGGTGCGACTAGCACACGCGTACTAGTAGGTTACGACTAGTGGAGGGTCACTGAAGGAGTAGACTCTCAAGTTACGGAAAACAACGCCCAAGCCCGACAACGTGTGGGAATCACCCCACGCACTAGTCCCGTCGCACGGAGACCACGGTCGGAGAAAAGCGAGGTTGCCACCCTCATGGGGCAACACAGGAAGTGGCGGTCTACCCTCAGACCGTCACTGCCAAATGGCGGTCCACTCTAGGGCCGTCACTTGGAAATAGCGGTCTAAGGCGGACCGTCACACGGCCAGGGGGTAGGGGGAAGCGACGCGCTTACCCTAGTGCGTCGCTTGGAAGCGGCGCACCTAGGCCAGGGCGTCACATGGCACCCCACACCCACGAAAACCACAGGGAAAGTAACGCGCTTACCCTGGCGCGTCGCTTGCAAGCAACGCGTCGGGCTCAGTGCGTTACTCGCATGTGACGCGCCTAAACCAGCGCGTCGCATGGCCCTCACGCTCGGGATGGAAAGGGAAGTGACGCGCCTGCCCCAGCGCGTTGCTTGTAAGTAACGCGCTGGGCCCAGTGCGTCGCTTGGCCCTTCCACATGGGGGACAACAGGAAGTAACGCTCCTGCCCCAGTGCGTTACACGCATGTAACGCGCCTATCTCGGTGCGTTACATGGCCTGACCCCCAACGGTCAAAAACCAACGGTCGAAACGCATGTGACGGCCCAGCCCAGGGGCGTCACTAGCAAACGGCGGCCAGTCGCAGGACCGTTACAGCCCTCGACCCCAAAGGCCAACACCCAGGGAAGTAACGCACCCCTCTAGGGGCGTTACAAGCATGTGACGGTCACTGGAGTGACCGTCGCTTGCCCCAGAGCACGCTACGGCGGGAAAACCCCAAAAACACCAACCACGCCCCCGTACCTCCACCGGAGAGGGGGAAAACAAGGGGGAAGACCCCTGGGGACCCCTAGCATGCATCTAAGCCACCAAAACATAGAATCATGGGCTAAAACCATAGATCGGGCGGCTCACCCCAAAACATGGAAAAACCCCAAAAACGCCCAAACATGCCTCTCTCGGCCTCCCCGCGGCCTACAAACCACGGAAAAGAACGGCAAAGAGCTAGGGAACGTCACCCTACCTCAATGGAGCGAATGCTCCGCCGGATCGTCCACGAATCGCGAAGAACGCTTGAAAACCCTCGTTCTTCCTTAAGCTTCCCACGCTCGCCGCACGCCCCCACGACCGCCTCGCCGCCGCCCACGTCACCGCGCCGTCGCCCCGCCGCCGTCTGCAGCCGGAGGGGAGCTCGCCGTGGCCAACCGGGAGGAAGAGAGGGAGAGGGAGGGAGACACGGTGGAGGAGGAAGGAGGAAGAAGAAGAGAGGAAGAAGAAGATGGTGGGGGAGAGAGAAAAGAAAAAGGGTTTTATAGAAAACCCGAAAAATCCGTAAAATTCCAAAAATTAGGAAATCACACCCCCGCGATCCTCGGAACGCACCGATCGCAACGGTACCACTCGTGTCCGTGTGAACAGCCCGGTTCACCCGCAACGAGCGTCCGAAGAGAAAAGCCGAAACACACACCGGGAATCGGAAAACACACGCGGAAAAAAAGCCGCGGAACGCCTCCGGGCCTCCGAAACGACTCCGGATCGCGCCGATCCGAACACGAAAGATGTCCGAAACGAAATTTCGGACACAACGGAGCCGGACACTCCGAAAACTAGATCCGGGACCCATGAAGAAGGATCCGAAAGGTCCGGGATATTACAGCCCTCCCCCCTTAAGGAATTTCGTCCTCGAAATTGAGAACAACCCAAGGGGAAAGAAGAGGAAGACTCACTCAAACAGGTACGGGAACTGCTGACGCATCTCGTCCTCACGTTCCCACGAAGCCTCACCACCAGAGTGTCGTTGCCACACGACCTTTACCAAGGGAATGACCTTGTTCCGCAGGCGCTGCTCTCGCCTATCCTCCACGCGGATCGGAAACTCTGGGAGAGAAAGATCTGGAGTCACCTCAGGCCAAACGGAAAACTCGAGCACATGAGAGTCATCGGGCATATACTTCCGCAACATAGAGACGTGGAACACGTCATGCACCGACGCCAACTCAGAGGGTAACTGCAACCGGTAAGCAACCTCACCGATGCGCTCCACAATCGCGAAAGGACCAATATAGCGGGGACTCAGCTTCCCACGCCGTCCAAATCGCATCACCCCCTTCATCGGAGAAACTCTCAAGAACACATGATCGCCCACGGCGAACTCGAGGGGCTGCCGCCTACGGTCAGCATAGCTCTTCTGCCGACTCTGGGCCGCCAACATGTTCTGACGAACCAGGTGCACAACATCCACACATTGCTGCACCAATTCCGGTCCCGTCAAAACACGTTCACCCACCTCAAACCAGTCAAGTGGAGTCCGACAAGGACGCCCATACAATGCCTCATAAGGAGCCATGCCGATGCTCGAATGAAAGCTGTTGTTATAGGCAAACTCCACTAACGGTAGGTGATGAATCCAACTCCCCTGCCACTCCAGGCAGCAGGATCTCAGCATGTCCTCCAAAGTCTGAATGGTCCTCTCAGACTGACCATCTGACTGTGGATGATACGCCGAGCTAAATGCCAACTCCGTGCCAAGAGCTCGCTGGAAACTCCTCCAGAATCCAGAAGTGAAGCGCGGATCCCGATCCGACACGATCGAAATGGGAACCCCATGCAACGGCACGATCCGCTCCACATAAAGACGAGCCAACTTAGGCACGCTCCAGCTGACTTTGACCGGTAGCAACCGCGTCACCTTCGTCAGCCGATCCACCAGCAACCAGATACTGTCCTGCCCACTCGGGGTTCTGGGCAACCCCACCACAAAATCCGTGGTCACATGGTCCCACTTCCAAGCAGGAACATCCAAGGGCTGGAGAGTACCGCCTGGTCGCTGATGCTCTGCCTTCACCTGCTGGCAGATCAGGCACCTGGCCACAAACTCGGCCACATCTCTCTTCATGCCAGGCCACCAGAACTGCCTCCGCAAGTTCCGATACAGCTTCGTCGCACCCGGGTGCACAGTGTACCTGCTCCCATGAGCCTCGCGTAACACCGCACGACGAACCTGCTCCTCCGCTGGGACGTACAGCCTGCCACGAAACCTCGCAGCACCGTCTTCGCCAAGCTCCACATCAGCCATCGCAAGAATCCGGGGCAACTCAGGGTCCGCATGCTGAGCCTCTGTCACCTGACGACGAATAGCAGGAGTGACAGTCAGACTCGCAAGCACTGCCAGCCCTGGCTCCTGGGGAATCTTGAGCCTGAAAGATACTTCGGGCACCTGTTCCCAGAGCCTCCACTTCCTCAGCATCAAGGTACTGACCGCAACCTTCCTACTCAAGGCATCGGCGACGACATTCATCCTGCCCGGCTGATAAGACAGGGTGAAGTCATAGTCCTTCATGAACTCCATCCAACGCCTTTGTCTGAGGTTCAGATCTCTCTGCGAGAACACATACTTCAAACTCTGATGGTCAGTGAACACCTCGAACTTCTCACCGTACAGATAATGCCTCCAGATCTTCAACGCGAAGATCACTGCCGCCAACTCAAGGTCATGGGTAGGGTAGTTCTCCTCATGGGGCTTTAGCTGCCGAGATGCGTAAGCCACCACTCTACCATGCTGCATCAGAACAGCACCCAATCCGACGCCGGAAGCATCTGTACACACCACAAAACCTCCCGATCCAGAAGGCAAAACCAACACCGGAGCCGAGGTGAGCAATCTCTTCAGGAAAAACATCGGGAAACTCGCACACCACCGCAATGTCCTCGACATTCGGCTCCATCCGGTCAGACACAACCACAGACGCGAGAAAACCCTGACAACCTGAATCAAGCAATCGACGGGCTCGAATAGCAGAGATAAGAAATCGAGAAGAGGCGGAACGGATACCTTGGAAATAGAAGGTCCTCTTGCTCGGATGTTGGAAGTAGACCCTCTTCATCCCACAATCCACCACCGCTCCATGAGTCTCGAGCCAATCCATGCCTAGAATCACGTCGTAATCCCGAAGCTGCAACGCATACAACCTGCCTGGCATACTCCGCCCATCGATCCACACCGGAACCTGGTCGAAGCAATACGGAGTGACCATAAAGTCACCCGAAGGCAACTCCACAGCCAAATCACAGGACAACTGGGTCACCGGCTCCTCGACATTCGACGCGAAATCCTCCGAAATGAACGAATGAGACGCGCCAGAATCAAATAAAACCCGAGCCGCACAACCCAAAATCTGAACGGTACCTTCCACGAGCTGCGACGCCATTGCCTCTGCCCTGGTCAAGTGCGTGATCTGGCCACGAGCTCTCTGCCTGCCTCCCACACTAGCTGACCTGGGTAGCGGCGGATACTGTCCCTGCTGCTGCTGCTGCTGGGAAACCTGCTGCTGCGGCGGCCTCTGAGGACAGTCACGCGCCATGTGCCCTGGCTGGTCACACCGAAAACAGATGATCGGCGCCGTGCACTGCCTGCCTGGGTGGGTCCCACTACACCGTGGACAAGGTCCTCGCGATCCACCCACCGATCCCTGTCGCTGCAAAGTAAACGGCTGCTGCACACTGCCCGATGAAGCCTGCCCCTGATCCCTGGACTTCTTCTTGCCGAACCCTCTCTTGAAGAACTTTTTGACCTTCGTGCCAAAGGACGCAGATCCTGTCACCGAAGCTGCCGATGCCGGTACTCCTGAACCACCCGACGCAGACTGAGAGAAACCCTGCTGCTGAGTAGCCGACTGCTGGCTGCGACCTGACACAGACTGCCCCTGGCTGATCGGTCCTCGAGTCCTCTGCATATCCATCTCCAAGGAAATCGCAACACGAGACGCCGTCTCGAGATCAGTGGCCCCATTCGCGATCAGATGGTGCCTCAGCTCCAGCCTCAAGCCCTGCACAAACTGCGTCGTCCTCACCCTCTCATGCTCCATGATATGAGGTGCGTACCGACCCAGCTCGACAAATCGGGCCCTGTACTGCAACACGGACATGTCACCCTGTACCAGCTCCAGAAACTCCCGCATCCGCTGCGTAGCAACAATATCTGGACAGTACGTACGCTCGAAAGCACTGACAAAGTCATCCCACTCGATCTGCTCAAGCGGACGAAGCTGAAAGGACGTCTTCCACTCGGAAGACCACCACCTCCGAGCCGTACCCTGCAACTGGTTGTAGGCCAACACCACTCTGTCCTCAACAGCACTCTTCGCAGAACTGAACACCCGCTCCATCTCATCAAGCCAATCACGAGCCGCATCAGGGTCTGCCTGGCCGCTAAAGTAAGGTGGATGGAACTGCATGAAATCCCTCACTGCTCGGCCTGGCCCACCCCTGACTGACGAGCCCTCACCGGCCTCTCCGCCGAACTGCTGAGCCATGAGATGGTACATGCCACGGAGAAAACCCTCGGCCCCCGGAGCCCTCGCAGCATCCGCGGCCTCGGTAGCTCCCGGAACTCTGCTATGCTCCTCCTGGTCCCTCTGGACCCCCTGCTGGATCTCCTGACCTCCAGCCGACTGCCCCTGCTGAGAGCGAGAACTCCTCCTCGGCGCCATCCTCGCTCCTGAAGCACAAGACAGAAAACTCAGAAACGGAAGGTCAGAATAAAACACGCGGTGCCCCATGCCAGCGTCACATGTACATCATCGTTGTGGACTAGTGGACCAATACAATTACCTATGATTCCCATGTAATTCCACAACCGCGCTCTGATACCAGCTGTAACGACCCGAGAATCCGATTACCGGGAAGGCCCGATAACCCGAGACTCGCACCGCCACCCACGAGCCCGAAGACTCGGAATGGTTAAAAGGATGGTGTGGAAACTACACAAGCATCACAAATAATTGCAGAAATTAAACAGTTATGATATTAAGCAGGAAATGAATTAACATTTTACATGGTCCACAATAAAATAACAACAACAGCAACAGTAGTCCACGACTAGTACAGTGACAAGAAAGAAAAGTACAGCTACGCGGGGCATCCCCCGGCTCTGACCTCTGGGCACCCGCACCACGCTTCCGCTGCGCTCCTGACACGCTCCCCGAAGGTGGCGCCTCACCTGAAACACGGTGAAAACACGCAGGGAATGAGTCTCGGAACAAGACTCAGTAGGGATCACTCGAACCCTACCTCGTAAAACGAGAAACCACTACCCTAGCGGTAGGAAGGTACCTCGGAAAGGAAAGCCCTGTACTCTACAGAACTAGACCCTAACGGCACGCAAACCGACACACGTGCCACGGTACGAGAAGACCGAAACTCAACGGTCGAACCGTCAAAACCCGAAGGTCGGAAACACACGACTGACAGTCTGACACTCCGTACTCGACAGGAGTACCACCCACTAGAAGCACAGCCGGTAGCGTCCCCTGACGTCTTACACCGCACCGCAGGTGAACCGCCTGACATGGTAGGTCCTACCCGAGGCGCAAACACCGTACAAGTAACCACAACAAGTGACTAGCTGGGGTCACGCCCGTCGACGTGGGTCCAACCGCCCCCAACCACTTGTGCACACACAGACCACGCGTCCCTGGTCTGGCCCTCTGACCGGTTTTCCCCTCAGCCGGACTCTAGCTGCAAGACGTGGGGCCCAACGGTAACCGGTCCACAAACCGTCTCTAAAGGTCAGCCCGTACACCACTCCCTGGTGCGACTAGCACACGCGTACTAGTAGGTTACGACTAGTGGAGGGTCACTGAAGGAGTAGACTCTCAAGTTACGGAAAACAACGCCCAAGCCCGACAACGTGTGGGAATCACCCCACGCACTAGTCCCGTCGCACGGAGACCACGGTCGGAGAAAAGCGAGGTTGCCACCCTCATGGGGCAACACAGGAAGTGGCGGTCTACCCTCAGACCGTCACTGCCAAATGGCGGTCCACTCTAGGGCCGTCACTTGGAAATAGCGGTCTAAGGCGGACCGTCACACGGCCAGGGGGTAGGGGGAAGCGACGCGCTTACCCTAGTGCGTCGCTTGGAAGCGGCGCACCTAGGCCAGGGCGTCACATGGCACCCCACACCCACGAAAACCACAGGGAAAGTAACGCGCTTACCCTGGCGCGTCGCTTGCAAGCAACGCGTCGGGCTCAGTGCGTTACTCGCATGTGACGCGCCTAAACCAGCGCGTCGCATGGCCCTCACGCTCGGGATGGAAAGGGAAGTGACGCGCCTGCCCCAGCGCGTTGCTTGTAAGTAACGCGCTGGGCCCAGTGCGTCGCTTGGCCCTTCCACATGGGGGACAACAGGAAGTAACGCTCCTGCCCCAGTGCGTTACACGCATGTAACGCGCCTATCTCGGTGCGTTACATGGCCTGACCCCCAACGGTCAAAAACCAACGGTCGAAACGCATGTGACGGCCCAGCCCAGGGGCGTCACTAGCAAACGGCGGCCAGTCGCAGGACCGTTACAGCCCTCGACCCCAAAGGCCAACACCCAGGGAAGTAACGCACCCCTCTAGGGGCATTACAAGCATGTGACGGTCACTGGAGTGACCGTCGCTTGCCTCAGAGCACGCTACGGCGGGAAAACCCCAAAAACACCAACCACGCCCCCGTACCTCCACCGGAGAGGGGGAAAACAAGGGGGAAGACCCCTGGGGACCCCTAGCATGCATCTAAGCCACCAAAACATAGAATCATAGGCTAAAACCATAGATCGGGCGGCTCACCCCAAAACATGGAAAAACCCCAAAAACGCCCAAACATGCCTCTCTCGGCCTCCCCGCGGCCTACAAACCACGGAAAAGAACGGCAAAGAGCTAGGGAACGTCACCCTACCTCAATGGAGCGAATGCTCCGCCGGATCGTCCACGAATCGCGAAGAACGCTTGAAAACCCTCGTTCTTCCTTAAGCTTCCCACGCTCGCCGCACGCCCCCACGACCGCCTCGCCGCCGCCCACGTCACCGCGCCGTCGCCCCGCCGCCGTCTGCAGCCGGAGGGGAGCTCGCCGTGGCCAACCGGGAGGAAGAGAGGGAGAGGGAGGGAGACACGGTGGAGGAGGAAGGAGGAAGAAGAAGAGAGGAAGAAGAAGATGGTGGGGGAGAGAGAAAAGAAAAAGGGTTTTATAGAAAACCCGGAAAATCCGTAAAATTCCAAAAATTAGGAAATCACACCCCCGCGATCCTCGGAACGCACCGATCGCAACGGTACCACTCGTGTCTGTGTGAACAGCCCGGTTCACCCGCAACGAGCGTCCGAAGAGAAAAGCCGAAACACACACCGGGAATCGGAAAACACACGCGGAAAAAAAGCCGCGGAACGCCTCCGGGCCTCCGAAACGACTCCGGATCGCGCCGATCCGAACACGAAAGATGTCTGAAACGAAATTTCGGACACAACGGAGCCGGACACTCCGAAAACTAGATCCGGGACCCATGAAGAAGGATCCGAAAGGTCCGGGATATTACAGGAAAGCCATGTACTCTACACAACAAAGACCCTACGGCACGTAAACCGGCACACGTGCCACGGTGAGACAACCGAAGCTCAACGGTCGACCCGACAAAACCCGAAGGTCGGAACCACACGACTGACAGTCTGTCACTCCGTACTCGACAGGAGTACCTCCCACTAGAAGCACAGCCGGTAGCGTCCCCTGACGACTTACACCGCACCGCAGGTGAACTGCCTGACGTGGTAGCGCCTACCCAAGGCACGAACACCACACAAGTAACCACAAACAAGTGACTAGCTGGGGTCACGCCCGTCGACGTGGGTCCAACCGCCCCCAACCACGTGTGCACACACAGACCGCGCGTCCCTGGTCTGGCCCTCTTACCGGTTTTCCCCTCAGCCGGACTCTGGCTGCAAGACGTGGGGCCCGACGGCAACCGGTCCACAAACCGCCTCTAAGGGTAAGCCCGTACACCACTCCCTGGTGCGACCGGTACCGCGTACTGGTAGGCTACGACTAGTGGAGGGTCACTGAAGGAGTAGACTCTCAAGTCACGGAAAACGACACAAGGGCCGGTACGTGGAACGCTCCTTGTACCAACGCCGTCGCACGGTGACAAAAGCCGACAACGACATCTCCCGGTACACTCTGTACGACGAGAGACACGCCGACGTAACCCGTCCCCTTGAACGGTCCACACTGGGCCGCTCAGGGATGTGCGGTCACACAAGGACTTCACAAGGGTTTGAACGGTCAGATCAGGACCGCTCCACCCAGGGTCCAAACGGCAGATGAACGGCCAACACATGACCGTTCAAACAGATGTGCGGTCAACTATTGACCGCACGTGGGTGAGGAATGGTCAGCTCCTGGCCGCTCGTCTCCCAACGATAAAAAGCCTGGACGGTTAGTCCTTAGCCGCACTTGGGGAAGAGCGGCTACGGCTTAGCCGTTCAGGGGTTGTGCGGTCAAGACCAGACCGCACATCCAACCATAGCACTAGGGGATGTACGGCCAGCACCTGGCCGTACAAAGGGTTATGCGGCCAGCTCCTGGCCGCACATCCCAGTGCACTGCACAACGGTCACAACCAACGGTCAAAAACCCTAGGGTTGGGCGGTCGCTGTGGGGCCGCACATTAGGATATGCGGTTCCACGATAGACCGTCCAAGCCCACTGCGCGCCAAGCCCCGGCCAAAGCGCGCCGAGCCGATGAACGGTCCGAATAGGACCGCATAAGGGTTGTGCGGTCACTGGTTCGACCGCACATCGCTCACCGGCGCGAAAACGGCAAACCTAGCCGGAATCGCCCAATCGGCCTCAAAACAAGCCCCACGGAGGGGGAAATGGCGAGAGAAGAACCCCCAAGCCCCCTAGCATGCTCCTACGCCCTTAAACCGTGAAATCAGGGATCAAAACGATGGATCGGACGAACTCACCCCGCGGCATGATCAACCCTTCCCGGCTCAAAATAAACCCCTCTCGACCTCGTCTCGAGCCGAAACTCACGGGGAAGGAAGACAAGAGGCTAAGGAACGTCACCCTACCTCCGGTTCGCGACGAAACGCTCCGATCCGAGCTCGAAGCCACGAAGAATGCCGAGAGAACTTCGCCTTCCCACGGTTCCCACGCTCGCCGCACGCCCGCACGATCTCCTCGTCGTCACCCACTCCTCGCGCCGTCGCACCGCCGCCGTCTGCAGCCGGAACGGGGTCGGCACGGTCGAACGGGTGAGAAGGAGAGAGAGAGACGGCCACGGTCGCGTGAGAGAGGAAGAAGAAGAAAGGAAGAAGAAGAAGAAAAAGAAAAGAAAATGGGGGGTTAAATAGAAAATCTGATTTTTTGGAAAAATACCAAAAAATTAAAAAGTACATTTTCGGGATCCTCGAAACACACCGATCGCAACGGTACCACTCCTGCCCAGGTGAACGGCCCGGTCCACCCGCAACGAGCTTCCGAAGAAAAAGCCGAAACACACACCGAAAATCGGAAAACACACGCGGAAAAGCCGCGGAACGCCTCCGGGCCTCCGAAACAACTCCGGATCGCGCCGATCCGAACACGAAGAATGACCGAAACGAAATTTCGGACACAACGGAGCCAGACACTCCGAAAAATCAGATCCGAGACCCACAAAGAAGGATCCGAAAGGTCTGCGATATTACAATGGAACGCTGATGTTCCAGGAAGTCCATTGACAGTAACAGATCCAGAAACCGTCAACGTTTCTCGGCGAAGCCTACGAAGGCCACGAAACCCCAACGAGTCCTATCTCGCTCGTTCGAGCATCAAACGACGTGCAGGGACAGGGAAAACGTAGAGGACGAGTGGGTGATCCATCTCCCTACCTCCACCGAAGAAACCGCGCGCCGAAGCGACTAAACCACGCCGAAAATCGCCAGGAACACGAACGACGCCTTTCTTGGAATCCACCGAGGGATCGCGCCGGCCACGCTCAAATCGTCGCCCCATCCCACGTCCCGATCACTCCATCGCGTCCTCGCCTCGGCCAGCTCCGCAACGATGTGCACCCCGCGCCGAAAGACCCTGAGACGAGAGAGAACTGGAGAGAGAAAGAGAAGTGAGAAATGAGGGAGGAGAGAGTGTGAAAAAGAAATAAATAGAAAGAAATTAAGATTTTTCCTAATTTTTAAAAATCCTGATAAGAATCCAAGGCATTACATCCTTCCCTCCTTTAAGAAATTTCGTCCTCGAAATTTAAGGACTAGCAAAGGAGAACTAGGGAAGAACAACCCCCAAAACACAACTTGAAACAGCACAAATCTCGAAAAACATAATTCAGAGGAACACTGTCAGACCATAATCACAGACACATGCTCTGGCTCGAGCACGACACCCAAGTGAACACAAGTCCAACACCTCCGAAACAAGGCAACGTCGCTTACGTCTCGCAGGGAAGGAGACACGACACATGCCACGACACAGATATCGGGAAAACAAAACGACAGACACGGCAAGCATCAGCTTAAACAAGGAAACATAGTCCTCTCAGCTGACAGCACGACACATCATCGGCTCTAGTGCCAAAGGCAACAGGGAACGCCTGGCACACAGGACGCCAACGACATCAACACTGGACCACAAGCACAATCAAGTCAGTCCTCTCTCAGATATTACACCTGATCAAGTCGCATGCTAACTCTACCAGGAGAAGAGAGTATAGCAAGGCTAACCGACAAGACCTGGTCCACACAGTGCTAATGATAGACAGACAAAATCATAGAGAAATAGCACTTATAAAAACAACAACAACTGCAGCACTCGCAGGATTCCGGCTCCGTACAGGACACAGGACCACGGAACACAACTGCAAGATGGGTCACATCAAGGCACAACATCAACTGATCACACGACGACAGGGGACGAGTCATGCATCGAGCAGCTCACCGAGAAAAGACCCACGACAGCAATAAACGAGAATCACGAAACCTAACGCCAGCTGAAGACTGTACTGGACTTAAGGACTCTGGAGACTGTATATCTCGGATTCCCATGTACTTTACACAACAACGCTCTGATACCAACTGTGACGACCCGGATCCCGGATCCCGGATACCAGATATACCCGATAGGACTATCGAATACACCTGACACCACTTGGAACCCGCGAGGCCTCCCAAGAGCGGTAAAGCTCCGAAGGGATAAAAGGATTATCGTGTAGTACATTGAAGCCACAGAGATAAGACAGTAAGCAATTAAATTTCATTAGATCGATTTGCTAAAGTAGTAGAAATAAAACTACTGTTTAATTAACAGTTTGAAGTTAACAATTATACCAGAGTCCAGTCCAAAAGAAAGACAAGCAGTCTAACAGTACAGTCAACAGAAAGGAAAGACGTACCAAGAAAGTCGGGGGAAGCCCGACGAAGGTACCAACTGGCAGCTACGGATACGTCACACCAGGAACCGCGGAAGTAGAACGAACATGACCCACCTGAAAATCAGGGGTGAGCCTCGTGTCACTGGCTCAGTAGGGGTCACGTAGATCCCCACTGAAAAACACGCAGTAACACGGGACGGCAAAACAACAGGAGAAACATCAGGTGTAGTAAAGCCGGAAAACTACGCTACAAAGCTGTAAAGCTATGCTAGAAAGCCGTAAAAGAAAAGACGGGGAGCAGGAGTAGGGATCAAGCTAGAGAGGAGGGGGAAAGAAACTATACCAGACAAACGGCTACCGAACTAACCTCCGCACCCCAAACTACTCCGAGCAGCAACAGGAAGGCGACTCTGAGTTGACGAAGTCAGGAGTTGCCCATCTGTCGCCGCTGGAAAAGACTTGTAAGACAACAAAAGAACCTAGGAAAAACCTAGACAGACGCAGACATAGACGACACGACTAGAATGTCGTGCACACTGCCCCACACATGACTAGAATGTCATGCATATGACAGGACACTGACCTCAAGTACGGTCACGAGAGGGCTAACTCGGAAGGTCACGACGCACAAGAAACGGGGAGAGTCACGTGCCACGTGACTGGCGTGCCCCACACTAGAAGGACAGCCATATGCGTCCACTGACGTCTTATACTGCGCCACAAGTGTCTCGCCTACTGTACAGCTAAAGTCTCAGCAGAGTCGCAGACACGCGCTGAACAACACAGGAACTACAGTAACGAGTGGCTAGTCAGGGTTACGCCCGTCGACGTAAGTCCAAAGCCCTTGACCACGTGTGCACACACTGGCCCACTGCCTAAGCCAGGCATCTAGCTAGTATTCCCCCACCGAAGGACGCTACGGTTGGACCGGGAGCCCATGGAACTAGCTTAAGAATCGTAAACCGAGAAAGTGCCCCGCTACAAGAGCCGTCACAGAGAAACGTGACGTAAGGCTACGACTAGTGAGGGCTCACAAGACACTGAGACTCAAAACATGTGCTGAAGTACAGACAGGCAAGAACGCCCTATGACACGTACTTCGGAGCACCAATGGTAGCATAGCCACTGCCGACCGACTCAGGACAAGGCAACTAGACCTACTCACGTAACGATCCTTGACTCTCACGACTCGGAGGCAAGATCGTCACAAGCAGCGGAACAAGCCGCCAATCAGTCTAATCATAAGCCAGAGAAAATGACACGGTCGGAGGAAACGACACGCGGAGACCTGAGGGAACACCGGGGACCCTCAGCAGACCTGGACATGCAGATCGAGGTAGGATGATACCTCGAGGTATCCAGAACCATGTCTCGAATTGGACAGAACCGTCGAGACACACAAGACTTCCTGTCAACCACTGGGTGACCCCGAGTTGACCGGAACCAGATAATGAAAAGTAAGAAGACTCATGGCTGCCTGATAGCGTAGTCTTAGCTCTCATGGGATGTCAGAAGACACCCACGGGAAAGCGAGCAGACCACAAGGATAAGCCAAGACAACGGAAAACCGGAACGATGGAAAACGACACCAAGGGAATGAACGGTCACATGAGGGCCGCCCATGGGCATGAACGGTCTGGGACATGCCGTTCAAGGGTCAGACGCCTAAACACCTAAAGGGGATGGACGGTCAGGGAAGAACCGCCCAAGGGATGAGCGGTCTAGTCTTGGACGCTCAAGCCCACGACTCCTGGTCAGAACGGTTTTGACCAAACCGCTGACCCGAACCGACATACTACAGTGCCAGTCAAAACGGTGCACGGATCGCAAGAAACGGGCGATTCTAACAAAATCACCCAAAAAGGACAACCGGAGTTCCCGGATCCCTACCGGTCAAACGGGACCACCAAACGAGACGAAATCAGTGACTATGGAATGCTGACGTTCCAGGGAGTCCATTGACAGTAACTGATCCAGAAACCGTCAACGTTTTTCGGCGAAGCCTATGAAAGCCACGAAACCCCAACGAGCCCTATCTCACTCGTTCGAGCATCAAACGACGTGCAGGGACAGTGAAAACGTAGAGGACGAGTGGGTGATCCATCTCCCTACCTCATACCGAAGAAACCGCGCGCCGAAGCGACTAAACCACGCCGAAAATAGCTAGGAACACAAACAGCGTCTTTCTTGGAATCCACCGAGGGATAGCGCCGGCCACGCTCAAACCGTCGCCCCATCCCGCGTCCCGATCACTCCATCGCGTCCTCACCTCGGCCAGCTCCGCAACGGTGTGCACCCCGCGCCGAAAGACCCTGAGACGAGAGAGAGAAAGAGAAGTGAGAAATGAGGGAGGAGAGAGAGTGAAAAAGAAATAAATAGAAAGAAATTAGGATTTTTCCTAATTTTTAAAAATTCGATAAGAATCCAGGGCATTACATCCTCCCTCCTTTAAGAAATTTCATCCTCAAAATTTAAGGACTAGCAAAGGAGAAGCAGGGAAGAACAATTCCCAAAACACAACTTGAAACAACACGAATCTCAAAAAACATAATTCAGAGGAACACTGTCAGACCATAATCACAGGCACACGCTCTGGCTCGAGCACGACACCCAAGTGAACACAAGTCCAACACCTCCGAAACAAGGTAACGTCGCTTACGTCTCGCAGGGAAGGAGACACGACACATGCCACGACACAGATATCGGGAAAACCAAACGACAGACACCGCAAGCATCAGCTTAAACAAGGAAACATAGTCCTCTCAGCTGACAACTCGACACATCATCGGCTCCAGTGCCAAAGGCAACAGGGAACGCCTGGCACACAGGACGCCAACGGCAACAGCACTGGACCACAAGCACAATCAAGTCAGTCCTCTCTCAGATATTACATCTGATCGAGTCGCATGCTAACTCTACTAGGAGAAGAAAGTACAGCAAGGCTAACCGACAAGACCTGGTCCACACAGTGCTAATGATAGATAGACAAAATCATAGAGAAACATCACTTACAAAAACAACAACAACGGCAACACTCGTCGGATTCTGACTCCGTACAGGACACAGAATCACGGAACACAACTGCAAGCTGGGTCACATCAAGGCACAACAGCAGCTGATCACACGACGACAGGGGACGAGTCATGCATCGAGTAGCTCACCGAGAAAAGACCCACGACAGCAATAAACGAGAATCACGAAACCTAACGCCAGCTGAAGACTGTACTGGACTTAAGGACTCTGGAGACTGTATATCTCGGATTCCCATGTACTTTACCCAACAACGCTCTGATACCAACTGTGACGACCCGGATCCCGGATACCAGATATACCCGATAGGACTATCGAATACACCTGACACCACTTGGAACCCGCGAGGCCTCCCAAGAGCGGTAAAGCTCCGAAGGGATAAAAGGATTGTCGTGTAGTACATTGAAGCCACAGAGATAAGACAGTATGTAATTAAATTTCATTAGATCGATTTGCTAAGGTAGCAGAAATAAAATTACTTTGTAATTAACAGTTTGAAGTTAACAATTATACCAGAGTCCAGTCCAAAAGAAAGACAAGCAGTCTAACAGTACAGTCAACAGAAAGGAAAGACGTACCAAGAAAGTCGGGGGAAGCCCGACGAAGGTACCAGCTGGCAGCTACGGATACGTCACACCAGGAACCGCGGAAGTAGAACGAACACGACCCACCTGAAAATCAGGGGTGAGCCTCGTGTCACTGGCTCAGTAGGGGTCACGTAGATCCCCACTGAAAAACACGCAGTAACACGGGACGGCAAAACAACAGGAGAAACATCAGGTGTAGTAAAGCCGGAAAACTACGCTACAAAGCTGTAAAGCTATGCTAGAAAGCCGTAAAAGAAAAGACGGGGAGCAGGAGTAGGGATCAAGCTAGAGAGGAGGGGGAAAGAAACTGTACCAGACAAACGGCTACCGAACTAACCTCCGCACCCCAAACTACTCCGAGCAGCAACAGGAAGGCGACTCTGAGTTGACGAAGTCAGGAGTTGCCCATCTGTCGCCGCTGGAAAAGACTTGTAAGACAACAAAAGAACCTAGGAAAAACCTAGACATACGCAGACATAGACGACACAACTAGAATGTCGTGCACACTGCCCCACACATGACTAGAATGTCATGCATATGACAGGACACTGACCTCAAGTACGGTCACGAGAGGGCTAACTCGGAAGGTCACGACGCACAAGAAACGGGGAGAGTCACGTGCCACGTGACTGGCGTGCCACACACTAGAAGGACAGCCATATGCGTCCACTGACGTCTTATACTGCGCCACAAGTGTCTCGCCTACTGTACCGCTAAAGTCTCAGCAGAGTCGCAGACACGCGCTGAACAACACAGGAACTACAGTAACGAGTGGCTAGTCAGGGTTACGCCCGTCGACGTAAATCCAAAGCCCCTGACCACATGTGCACACACTGGCCCACTGCCTAAGCTAGGCCTCTAGCTAGTATTCCCCCACCGAAGGACGCTACGGTTGGACCGGGAGCCCACGGAACTAGCTTAAGAACCGTAAACCGGGAAAGTGCCCCGCTATAAGAGCCGTCACAGAGAAACGTGACGTAAGGCTACGACTAGTGAGGGCTCACAAGACACGGAGACTCAAAACACGAGTGCTGAAGTACAGACAGACAAGAATGCCCTGCGGCACGTACTTCAGAGCACCAAGGCAGCACAGCCACTGCCGACCGACTCAGGACAAGGCAACTAGACCTACTCACGTAACGATCCTTGAGTCTCACGACTCGGAGGCAAGATCGTCACAAACATCGAAACAAGCCGCCAATCGGTCTAATCCTAAGCCAGAGAAAATGACACGGTCGGAGGAAACGACACGTGAATACCTGAGGGAACACCGGGGACCCTCAGTAGACTTGGAAACGTAGACCGAGGTAGGATGATACCTCGAGGCATCCAGAACCATGTCTCGAATTGGACAGAACCGTCGAGACACACAATGCTTCCTGTCAACCACTGGGTGACCCCGGGTTGACCGGAACCAAATAATGACAAGTAAGAAGACTCCTGGCTGCCTGATTGCGTAGTCTTAGCTCTCATGGGATGTCAGAAGACACCCACGGGAAAGCGAGCAGACCACAAGGACAAGCCAAGATGATGGAAAACCGGAACGATGGAAAACGACACCAAGGGAATGAACGGTCACATGAGGGCCGCCCAAGGGCATGAACGGTCTGGGACAGGCCGTTCAAGGGTCAGACGCCTAAACACCTAAAGGGGATGGACGGTTAGGAAAGAACAGCCCAAGGGATGAGCGGTCTAGTCTTGGACGCTCAAGCCCACGACTCCTGGTCAGAACGGTTTTGACCAAACCGCTGACCCGAACCGACATACTACAGTGCCAGTCAAAACGGTGCACGGATCGCAAGAAACGACTGATTCTAACGAAATCACCCAAAAAGGACAACCGGAGTTCCCGGAGCCCTACCGGTCAAACGGGACCACCAAACGAGATGAAATCAGTGACTATGGAACGCTGACGTTCCAGGGAGTCCATTGACAGTAACTGATCCAGAAACTGTCAACATTTTTTGGCGAAGCCTACGAAAGTCACGAAACCCCAACGAGCCTGATCTCGCTCGTTCGAGCATCAAACGACGTGCAAGGACAGGGAAAACATAGAGGATGAGTGGGTGATCTATCTCCCTACCTCTACCGAAGAAACCGCGCGCCGAAGCGACTAAACCACACCGAAAACCGCCAGGAACACGAACGGCGCCTTTCTTGGAATCCACCGAGGGATCGCGCCGGCCACGCTCAAACCGTCGCCCCATCCCGCGTCTCGATCACTCCATCGCGTCCTCGCCTCGGCCAGCTCCGCAACGGTGTGCACCCCGTGCCGAAAGACCCTGAGACGAGAGAGAACGAGAGAGAGAGAAAGAGAAGTGAGAAATGAGGGAGGAGAGAGAGTGAAAAAGAAATAAATAGAAAGAAATTAGGATTTTTCCTAATTTTCAAAATTTTCGATAAGAATCCAGGGC
This sequence comes from Amorphophallus konjac, assembly GCA_022559845.1. Taxonomy (NCBI): domain Eukaryota; kingdom Viridiplantae; phylum Streptophyta; class Magnoliopsida; order Alismatales; family Araceae; genus Amorphophallus; species Amorphophallus konjac. Next base: position 555,148,481 of record CM040121.1, on the reverse strand, counting down.
ATTACAGGGGCAGTCCTCTAGAGGCCTTGCGGTGGGACGTCTGTGGCAGCCGGTGGAGGCAGTCCGCAGATTGCAACGGCGGTGGGGCGTCTGCGGCTGTGTATGGGGGCGGTGGGGTGTACGGTGGCAGGCGGTAGGGTGAAGGGTTTCACAGGGAGAGGGTTATGAGAAGGGTAGTTTAAGATTTTCAACTTTTTTTTAACGGAAGGATGGAATATTCCATCGAATATCCAACTGTTTTAACGTCGATGAACTACGTGGGCCTTTCTGTTAGAGTTACATGATTTTAAGGGATTTTTAAACAATAGTGAGATTTTGAGGACTAAAAAATAATTCGTCATATTTGTAGAGACTAATATAAAAAAACCATTTTTTTAAGTTGTCAGTTATATCGGTTACTGGCTCGATTACACGTGTCTGGCACTTCATCTGATATATTCTCATCGATTCAATTCTAAAAACCGATTAAATCATTAACAAGTGATAAATCATCGGGTTACTAATTGCCACTAGCATTCCCTTGCCGGTGAAGCCTCTGAAGAATGTTTGTTTACTGAGAAAGGCTTTGTGTGCTGGGTTATCGCACACCTGTGCAGCAAAATTTATTTTTTGTTTTTTGAAATTCTTGTGAGGTGAAGACTGGCCTCATCTTAACTTAATTTGGTGTATAAATCACATCTCCATTCGAACGATATAAAAATCAAAAAAAAATATGTGAACATTAATTATTTACTGTTCACATAGTTCAGTCCTTTTCTTTAATTTTTTTTTTGGACCGTCCGGCCAGATGGGCTGTACCAACGGATGGGGTGGGTGGGCCTCCCCTCCTCGTATTTTCAAAATACAAAAAAAAGAAATGAAAAAGAAAAACTTGCCGTGTGCTCTTACTCGAGGTGTGCATGATGCAACATGCCATTCTCATGTCTGTTCTTCTCAACCTTTCCCCTGACTTTTAAAAAGAAAAAGACCGATCAACATTTTTGGACGATTATTGGAGGTAGAAGTCAAAACCAATGACTTGGTGGATGCATTTGAGAATGGCAGTCCCATATCCGTACGCATATAAGATAATGCAAAATCGAACGGCTTTCTTCAATAGTCTACTCAAAATAAAAAAAAAAAATTGACGACGGAAAAATGTAGGAATCGAGTCTACCGAAAAGTGTAAAGAGATCTAACACTTCTAACCCAACAAATGTCTAACTCAACACACATACTTCCTTCCCAAAACTAACAAATCCCAAGCCCACATCTCTGGAACATTAAATGTTCATTTATTAAAAAAATATAAATTTAATATTTAAAGTTCACATTAGAGATAATTCAATTCGTTGATTGAGAATCAACTACAACTAAAGAGTAATACTTGCTGCACATTGTCTATTGCCGCACACCCCTTTGGGGTGCAGTAGATTTTTTATTATTTTTTTTTAAAAAATGTTGACCTTGGAATCCATGCAAGCTAGATGTTTGCATGAGTCGCACCAAGATTGGACAATTAAGAAAATTAAAAAAAATAAAGATCAGTGACATTCGTAGAATGAAGATCGGTATCACCACATCCAAAATAAAAGCCCGCAAGCGGGATGTTATTATGCTCCAACCGCACGTCTGCCGGATGAGCCACACTCACAGAAGGCTCGTGGAAAAACTGTTCTTCTGAAGCGTTTAGGTAACAAAGCTGTGGAGTTGGCTCAAAACCTCCTCCAACTCACCGAGTGCTTGAGTTAACAGCCATTGCAGAGTTTCACTTGTTCCCGTGCTTTGGCGGTTGAAAGGCTACACTACACTACAACTTGGATTCTGCATAGCAAGAATAGCTGCCGACAGAGTTTCCCTCCGTTTCAATGTCATTTCTCATTCCCATTTTTTTTCCTTCTCTCAAAGTGGTCTCATCAATAAAACAAGTGTGTCAGTGTGGTATCATCAAAACAACCACAGCTCATGAGCCGTCTGTAATAACTCTGCTGACAACGATCAAATAACCCCATCAGCACTTGAGTTTGCATGAGCGGACATCTTCTCTCCGGTAAAAGTGCCCCTCTGAGAATCACAAAATTGCGAATATTCACAGAAACAGGGTCCAGATCTGATCTGCAGAGATTCAATCACTTTAGTTTTCTTTCTTTTTTAATGGATGGTGCAAATACAACATATGTTATTTTCTGTTCCGAGTTGACAGTTAGTTACTGGATTACTCTTAACAGATCTAAGTGGCACACACCTTCGAACCTGAAGATGCAATAAAGAGCATTGGCTCTTAAAGCATGCATAGCTCAAAAATTAATAAATGTGCGGAAAAGTTCCTTTTGTTCTTACATTTTTTAAGTTGAATTGTACGAAATCTAGCAAGTATGATAAGTATGATAGAAGGTTCAATAGCAGGATCCCAGAGATTCAGTACACAATCAAGCCGGGAAGACATCCAAAATGCCCATCCAAGCTTCTGAAAGAAGCATGTCAGGATTTTCTCTTTAAATCAATAGCATATCTACACGGAGCACATCCAACATAATAATGATGCATACATGGGGAGGAAACGCGAGGAGGCTAGCCAGGATCATAAAAGCTCTACTCCTGCACTAGCCCTTACTGCACTTTTTCTCTTCAGTGCACAGGATTTATCATCACGATGCCCTCATAATAAGTGGTTCAGCATAAACTTCAAAGTGACTTTTTATAACTTGCAACAAGCAAAATTTAATCATGTGCATAAGACTGCTTAAAATCATTAGATACTAAGGAATTGGATGGAGGAAGCACAACACATAACATGGCAATACCTAACATATGATTAATCTTGTGAGGTTAACCCTGGATCTTCTTACGAAATAAGAAAAGCAGATCTTTTTCTCAATACCAAGAAAAGCACATCTGATGGAGGAAAGAAAGGAAAATTTATGTTATCTTAGTCAAACTAGACCTATAAGGGAGTCCCTGTCCTAATTCCAATCGAAGTCATATGCTAGTTGTCTTTAACATATTGGAGTTGCAAGCACTTTTGAATCAATTGAGATATTTAGAGTAGCCAACTAAACATGGGCTGTAGTTACCCAAGGAAAGTAATAAATTCATCTTTAATTCCTTCTGTCAAGGGTTGCAGGAGGGAAAGGCTCATCATATTGAAACTCGCTACTATACATTAAGCAAAGAAAATCATGTGCATGAATCGATCTTCGAATTCCTCGCATTGTAAAATCAGTCTAACAGTATCTAGAAGATTTAAGTTTTAGATGAGACAACACATCCCAATACCCTAACATTGAGGGTAATGACCAGCAATCTGTGCATGACATATGATCTAAATAACAAGAAAAATTCAAGATAGAAAGTAAACAGAATTTCTTCTACAAAAGAATTAACCATGTTTCATACATGTGATGAGTAATGCTTGCTGCACCGCCCTGCGGTCGCCCTGGTAACTACACCGCAGGGCAGTACAGCAGGTTATTTTTTAAAAAAAATTTTGACGTAGGGCCCATGCCCCCCTAACGTGCCGTACACGCCAAGGATGGCATCGGACAGCCCAAAAAAACGCAAAACAAAGAAAAAAAAAGAAAAAACGGAGTCTATGAACAGTAGTCTTACTGTTCACACGCTCCGTTTTTTTTTCCTCGTTTTTTGGGCTGTCTAATGGGGGAGTGCCGCATACGTGCCTTAGGGGGGCGTGGGCCCCACATCAAAAAAATTCAAAAAAAAACCTGCTGCACCACCCTATGGTGTAGTTAGCAGGGCGATGTAGCAAGCATTGCTCGCATGTGATATATGTCTAACAATGCAGAGGACTAGTTGCTCAAAGAGAACAGGGTTCTTTGAGTGTTGATCTATAAAAAATGTAGAAATTAATCTCATGCAATCAGCATGCTAGAAACAACTCCATCTGTACTGAATCTATTGTTATTGGTGACCAATAATCAAAAGAAATCTCAAACCACTCGAGTGTAAGATTTATCTAGCAAGTGTACTTGTAAGACTAAAGTAGGTATAATACCACATCAAGCAGCATCAAGTACTTAAATCCAAGCACTTGTGGAGATCAGATAAACAAACCACAAAATTTCACTAACCTTTCGAAAAGTGAAGGAAATCCTTCTTGAACTTCTTCTGATCAAATCCTCCCCCACAATGTCAACCTTCAAACATATATCCCGTTAGCCTTTCTGTGAAATATAAACATGTTCAAAACATAAATGCAAGGTCCACGGAAAATTGGAGTTTGGCACGCAAGAGAAAATAGGAATTTTGGTACCAAAAAGACATTGGCAAAGAAACAAGAAGAGCAATACGTATTGTCGGGCTATTAAGCTCCAGGATAGGTTGGATCCAAACCATGTGAAAGTTTCTCTCTCTTTACTGCCCTGGCCTTAAAAATGCCCGACACACGTAGAAATGGATACAGAAAGTGTACGCAACTAGGCTCGTTCCATAATTTCTGATCTTGAATTAATCAAATTCATTTAGTATGTATACCCTTTCTGGGAAGGCAATTTCAGATGTATCAAGCAAATTTTATCTCAAACTTGTTGGAATACACCCTGACCGCATGCAAGGATATCAGTTGCCAGGCTGAGTCTTAATACCAATGTCCATAATAGTGAAAATGATCTAGTCTACTTGCACTTTTTTTTTAAAGTGGATAGTACCACTGACTATATAAAAGAAAAGAGAAGTTCAAGTAAAGAGGGAGTGCTCCCACAAAACTCCCAAGTACAAGAGCTGACAAACAACTCTCTGTTCCGAGAGCAAGCAAAGAAAGAAACAAAACACCTCTCTAACAGACACCGCTCCCCACAAGAGAATACATACAAAAGCAACCCAGCATCTGCGACGACAACATCACCCTACCCTGGAAGCCACAAAACATTAACACAACCCAAAACCTGATATCTGCCTACCTCGTCCAAATACGTACAGGGACCCTCCCCAACACCGCCCACTGATGACCGCGGAAAAAAGGTTAGCTACTAAATGTCAGTCCACCCCACTTACTCAGCCCTCCCCTCTCCTTCTCTCTGCAGTTGCCTTAATCCGTCCAGGGACCCTCCCCAACACCGCCCACTGATGACCGCGGAAAAAAGGTTAGCTACTAAATGCCAGTTGCCTTCTTAAAACATTTCTCTCTGCCTAGGCTTCCCTTGCCAGCTTTGCATGTCATCTTTTCTGAATTTTGCCAAGCGCTAATTTGAAATCCTTATCAACTCCTTCGTAGGAGACCCTAAGCAGGTTAGCCATATCTACCGCCTGCATTCCCATAAACCTCTTGCTGGAGGCCACCTCAGAAATGATCTCCTTGATGTCCTCCTTTGTCCGCCTTGCTTCTTCCTACTGCGCCGCATCTGACCCCTCCATCAAGGCTCCCCAAAACCGAACAAGACTCTCCGCGTACCCCGGCCACCTGCACCACTTCTGACCGGTCTGGAGGCATTGGTTCACCTGCACAATCCCATGCCTAAGGCATCAGAGTTGTAGATGCCCCAGCAAGGTGACGGAGGCAAGCGTCTCCGTGGACCTCTGAGACGTCTCCCAGAGAAGCTGCCACAGCACCTGCCTTCTCCACTCCCTGCTCCGATGACACGATGACAGGGACACCATCCCCCTCCGCGCTGCTGCTGTCGCATACCTGCACAGATGGCCCATCGGGTTGACAGACAGAGCCACCACGATGACAGGGACACCATCCCCCTCCGCACTGCTGCTGTCGCGTACCTGCACAGATGGCCCATCGGGTTGACAGACAGAGCCACCACGATGACCATCCGGGGGGCCCACCACCACCTCCTGCACAACCAGATTACTGAGGAGGAGATGGAGGAAACCCTCAAGCCTCCACATCAATGCTACCGCCGGACCCAGACACAGGACCCGCTATTGAGGGGCAGGACGGGCAAGCCCACAAAGATGTGGCCGGAAATCTCCTCATAGTCGCCGGCCGACTCACCTAAACTGTCACCGGAAGACACCCCTACAAGGGGGCTAAGAGGGCCCTCGGGGAAACCTCTAATCCCCAGGGAGAATCTCCATCCTGCGAAGCCCCAGAGCTCCTCCACGGAAGGAGGATGCTACATGACGGAGCCGTCGCCGCCGCCGTTGTCGCGCCGTCAGGGGATCGCCAGATAAAGACACCACCGCCAGGAGGAAGCCGCCTCGCACCACTAGCACCAGGAGGGGATCCCCCTGAAACGGCCCAAAAACTGGGCGGCAGGGGAGACCCTTAACGGGTCCTATCGAGCCCGTTAACCCACATTGCCCGGATACGGGTAAGTCATGGGTTAACGGGTCCGCCCTCGGGTCCGGATCACAGCAACATCGGGCCTGGGCTTGACCTCGACCTGAAACGCCTAGGCCGACTGAACTGGGCAGCCCACCCACTGCGATCCAGCTAGCCGGCGAATCCCTCGGCCCAGCCCACAATGCGGCACGATTCGAATTCCAATTGACTGCCAACCAATCATCTTCAACCTCCAGCCCTCCCCCTGTTTGCCATAGGTGCTGCTCCGATGGACTCCGCCGCTGCACCTGATACACCGTCCGAACTATCTCCTTCGACCGCTTGTGGACGCTGATCAGAAAGCATTGGTCTTCGACATCAACATCGACGATCACCGGAATGGCCTCCTCCCCGCTGACCCAAACGGCCCCCTCCACCACTGAAAGATCCTCCTCCGGCCACACCCCGATAGATCTCGACTCCACAACACCGAACTTTCGAACCACCAGAGCCACTCTTACTTCGTCACAGAGCACCAAAGGAGCTCCAACCAAACAGATCAAGCACCGGCATCCCCTGGTGTCTAGATAGGCTCCTTTCCGGACGGTCCACCTTGTTACCCAAAGGAGTACTCCATCGGCCTTGAGAAACCTTGCTTTCATAGCTGCCTCCGTCGCCTCCACCGTGGGACCGACGGCCAGGGAGCCCCTTCGAAGAACCGAAGAGATCGACCACCCTTCCGCCCTGACGCCTCTTGCCTCCATCTGCCTAACCCCTACCTTCATCACTCTTCCCTCCACTAGAGCCACCCACACACACCCCTCGAACACAGCCTCTATCAGTGCCTCATTCCACACTCGTGGGCGGCGGGCCAGGATTCGAATGGTATCGGGCTCTTCCCGGTATCCGGATCTTGGGTCGCTACAGTTGGTATCAGAGCAGTGGTTGTGGACGTACATGGGAATTCGAGATATTGCAGTGATCAGAGTCCGTAAGGTCCAATACAGTCGACAGCTGGCATAGGGTTTTGTGCTTGTTTTCCGCTTGGTTTCTCGCGTAAGAGCTTGAGTGTGCTGCGTTGGCACTGTGAAAGTGGTTGTTATTTCGTTGGAGTGCCGGTGTGAGACCCAAGGGATGTGATAAAGAGATTTCTTCCCGATGGGTGGTGGCCCCAGTTGTGCTGTGTTGGGCAGAGTTGCCAGCAGGCGTGAGTTCGCGGTGCTGCGTTCGAGGTATTTGCAGTAAGGCCAGGTGGCTGGCGAGGATTGTTCGTGGTTAAGTGGCCGTGAGCGTGCTCTGAGGGAGCTGTTATAGAGACTGGCCACTCCAGCTTGAGATTATCCAGCCCCTGAGGTGTTAAGGTCGTGGTTTGAGGTGTCAGAGCAGGTGCTCTGTTTGAGAATTGTGCTCTGGCGAGCGAAGGATCTTCTGTTGAGCTGCTGATTGTCGAGCCCGATGTTCTTGTTATACTCTGTGACGTCAGAAATGACGTGTCGGTCCCAGTTATTTTTACAGAATTCGAGGCAGGATTGGGCGGAGAAGTACCAGTAAGTTCTTGCTCCTGCGCTTCTGTGTGTGAATGGGTTGTGTTCGCCCTGAGTTTGGTTTGAGATGTAAAGGTTCCGCGGCAAGTTCGGGACTCGAGGATGAGCGTTAGCGGTTGCCGGTTATGGCTCGTGTTGCGGCTCTTGGTGTGAGGTGTTGCAGTTCGAGGAATGACAGCGGTGGTGCATCGAGAGATGCTGTGATCGTGGTCCGACGAGACACTTGGCGAGTGTGTCGGAGGTGCTGACCTGACGGAAGCAATGATTCTCCGGATGCTGGAGGGTGCTGTTCCCAAAGTGTGCAAGGTTAGGTCAGGTCAAGCGTAGAGTTTTCCTTCCATTGGTCGGAAGTGTATTAAGTCGTTCCCTTGGTTGGAGGAGATCGCGTTTGGCTAAGGTTCGTCGTCTTGCATTGTATGTTCGGATTGGTTGGTCTCCTTGTGAGTGCCATGAAGTCCGTGCGAGACAAGTCCCGTGTTGTGACAAGGTGGTTGCCTGTGAGAAGTGTTGCCTGCTCCCTGATGTGTAAGGGTGTTGGCACTGATCCAGAAGTTGCGGCTGGTGTCGTGGTTCCCGATGTGTGGAGGATCGAAGCCTGCGGAGTTGCAGAGGATTGTCGGGATGGAGGATCCCGAGTTGTCATCTGCGTTGGCTGAGCATGTTGATCAGAGTGCGCGGATCGTAGCGTTGGTTGCTGCGGGTGAATTTTTGAGGAAGTGTAGAGCAGCGGAGGATTGGTTCCTCGATATGCGGTCTCCGGCGGTGTGAGACGTATTGTTGTCGTGCCGTTGCTTAAGATATTGTGGTCGTGGCACTGGCAGGTGAGAGTTGGGGAAATATGCTGGCGAGGTTGCTCTTGTGTTCGAAGTTGTGTTCTCGGATGAGATCGTGGTCCTTGAGAAGTGATCTCTGAGAGATTATGGGTCCCAGTTGGTAGCTGCGAGTGACTGGTTAGGTTGACCGAGTGGTGGACCATGGTAAGATGTGTATTGTCTGGGGACCCGTGTGCTTTGGCCGTGACGCTGTCGAGCAGGTTGCTGTGATAGCAAGTGGCACTTGGTTGCTTTGGAGTTGTGTGCCGTGAATTGCTCATGTTGTGTGTCCCGTGGCTCTGTGGTAAGAGCGGAACCGGGATTGACAGGCGTCCATTTGGAGTAATTAAGATGAGATAGGATTTGATGAGACAGGACGGTGGTCGATGCTGTGCGTGGAGGTCCTTGATGGGACGTTGGCGTTGGATATGGTGATCCTTGGTCTAGTGACCAGCATGGGATGGTTCCCCTGTAAGTCTAAGTCGAGTGAGGTGAAGACCGAAGACTCCAGACCTTGTCATTTGGTTACGCCGTGCTCCCCTGAGAGGGTAGAGTTGGCATGATGATAGGTCTAGGTGTGGTGTTGGTCTGTGCGTGACTCAGCGGATGGCCTGTCATGAGTTAGATCGTGCCTGCTGGGCCGGTGGAGGTTCCCCGTTGACGAGTGTCTGGTGACCGGTGATTGGTCTTTCACAGACAGAAGATGCTGGATGTCGTGGCTCGGGAATGGCGAGAGCCGTGTGCAAGCAAGGCCTTTGGTGGCCGTTTCCGTGATGTGCTTTTCCTGGATTGGATCTAGGAATTGTGGAAGTTTGTCTTCTGGCAGAGTTGGTTTCCGTGCAGCTGAGGTGATACCAGACTTGTGTTTTGTTGTATGCCTGCTCTGGTGATCGAGGTGTGTTGGGTCATGAGCGAGGCGGTGGTCATGGTAAAGGTCTGGCCGAATCCCTCAGGATTTGTGTTTTTACGAGAATCGAGGTTTTTCTATGTTGGGGCTCTGACAGCGTTGTCAGTGGGTTAAGACATTCTCCCCCTGTGGCTTGGTGCTAGTCCTGAATTTCGAGGACGAAATTTCTTTAAGGGGGGAGGGTTGTAATGCCCCGGATTTTTCGGATATTGTTCGGATCAGGATCCGTGGGTTTCGGATCGCTTTTGTGGGTCCCGGATTTAGTTTTACGGTTTACGCGTGTTTTTGCCTGTCGGACCTTCGGAATCCCATATAGGGTGAACCGTTGCGTTCTCCGACTCCGGGACGTTACCACTGCGTTGTGGGTTTTCCAAGGATCGCGGGGAATATTTTTTTCCTATTTTTGATATTTTCCAAAATTTTCAGATTTTCTGTATATATAAAACCACATTTTTCTCTCTCCTCATCTCTCATTTCTCACCCTCTCCCTCTCTCTTCACTCACGCTCTCTCTTCTCTCCCTCTTCACCGACGGCCGACGGAGGTGGACGGGGACGAGGTGGAGGCGACGCGGGCGAGGAGCGGGCGCGGACGGAATGAGGATCGAGGCGGTGGAGGCGTGGCGAAGCTCGGCCGCGAGTTCGGGGCGCCGCGGCGTTCGTGCGGCGTTTTCTTGGCGGATCAGCGTCCTCGGCACGTGGAATCTTCGGTGGAGGTAAGAGGACGGATCCTTAACCCCTGTACTTCATTTCCCACGAGTTTGGTAGCTCGAGGCGAGTCGAGTGGGGTTATTTTCGTGTTTTGGGGAAAATACATAATTTTGGGGTGTGAGTCGGATCTAATGTTTTGATCGAGTTTTTAGGGTTTAAATGGGTCCTCTCGGTGCTAGAGAGGTTGGGGACTAGTTTCCCCTTGTTTTCCCCTTCACATGGGTGTGAACGGGGCGTGGAATGGAGTTTTCCACCGTTTCCGCCGTTTTCACGCTCGGGACGACCTAGCGGTCCTTCCAGGGACCGCTAGGCTACCTGGCGGTCGTGTGGAGACCGCTAGGGGTCCCCCTATGTCGGTTCGAGCTTTGCGGTCACGCGATAGACCGCCACTGTGCTTAGCGGTCTCGAGGAGACCGCCAGGCACGGCTTAGCGATCAGGGTATGACCGTTATCGTTCGAGTATTTCTGGGACTTAGCGGTCTTGGTTGGACCGCTAGGCTGGGCTTAGCGGTCCAAGGGTAGACCGCTAGGCTGTGGCTTGCAGTCCAGGGTAGACCGCCAGGTGCGTGACGTCCAAGGAGGACCACCACCCTGTTTTCCGTGCTAATTGTGTTCCGCTTGCGTCGTGTTAGCCCCCGGTCGACCCGGTTGTGACCCAGTGGTCGACCTTCGGCCTTATGGATGTCCCGGACACCCAGTGAGTTCTGTGTCCGTGTTTTTTGGGTGTCTAGAGGTACCGTGTTACCTCGATTAACGTGCCCGTGGGTTTGGTGAGTCCGAGTGACCCCATGTGTTCCGGGCTTTTGTGTTCTCGCCAGAACTAGTCGCCGTGTATCGGCGTGTGTGCGGTGGGTTATTCCCGCACGCCATTGACTTTTCGGTAAGCGTTTCCGAGTGGGCCGTGATTTGAGCCCTTGGACTGCGGGTCCAGTCACCCAGCCTGGGGCTGGAGGTTTTCCGTGTGTCCCTTGGACGAGGGGTCGACTCGACAGCTTGTGAGCTGCCTCGATATTCGTGCTACCATAGTTTCTGACCTAGGCATAGGCCAGATTGACGACATGAAGCCGTCCCGGTACGACGGTCTTGACCCGAGTCGTGTGACTCAAGGGCCGTTCGGTAAGCTGGTTTAGAAGACTGTCCAGAGTCTGGTGGTCTCAAGCCACCTATTACTCTGTGTTACTCGCGATGGGTGCGTGTGGTGTTCAGTGTTCACGTTTTGTATGCGGACCCACTTGGGAGTGGTGGAGAGCGTGACCCGGAGAGACGATTTTTAGGCTAGTTACCGTAGGGCCCCCACGCGCAGCTTGAGTCCGGACTTCGGAGGAAGAACCAGCTAGAGGGTCAGACCTAGGGCGAATGGTATGTGTGTGCACACGTGGTTGGGGACGTCGGACCCGCGCTGACGAGTGCAACCCCAGCTAGTCCTTGTTTTGTGTTCCTGGTTACTGTACGGTGTCTCTGTCTCCGCCTGGGGCGTCGTAGGGAGACACCTGAGGCTGCGGACTAAGTCGTCAGTGGACGCATCTGGCCTTGCTTCTGGTGGGCAAATACTCCCGTCACGTGACGTGAGGTTTGTGACTCGAGTTTCGTTTCACGTCTGCGAGACGTGGTTTTGCGTGCAGTTTCCGAGTGTGTTCCCGAGGTAGAGGTCTAGAGTTTCCGGTGAGCGTCACCGAGGGTTTTTCCTAAGCAGTGTCCGGTCCACGACAGGGTTGTCATGGTGTGTTTTCTGGCGGTGTAGCCAGAGGTCTTTTCGTTAGACCGGTGTTTCCCCGACTGTGAGATCAGGGTGTTGGTTTATGTTCCGGTAAGAGTAGCTGTAGCGCTGAGTTTTTACCGGCCACCGAGTTTGTTGTTCCTATTGTTGTTGCTGCTTCCCGTTACCGCCGTTGTTTATGGTTGGGATTCCGCGGGATCCCTACTGAGCCAGTGATAGGAGGCTCACCCCTGCTTTTCAGGTGGGGCGGTTCTTCCTCGAGAATCGAGGGTGCCGAGCGGAGGTTCTTAGTTGCCAGCGCGCCGGGCCGAGTGTTCACTCGGTGTTGGGTACGTTTTTATGCCTTAGGCTGTACTTCTGTTGGATTGGACTCTATTGTAGTTGTTTATTTATTTCTGTTAATTGTTGAATTGTCCTACTTTATTTCATATTTCCTTATACCTCCACACTCCTTTTAGCCCTCCGGCTCGTGGGCGGCAGGCCAGGATTCGAATGGTATCGGGCTCTCCCCGGTATCCGGATCTTGGGTCGCTACATCCAACCAAAGAACCTTGAAGGACTTCTGTGTAGGTTCGGCGGCGACCAAACCGCTACTCCTATCTTGCCTACCTTCTCACCTCGACTGAATAGGCACACACCCTCTGCACATGTCCAGCTCTCCCACACCGAAAACAGACTGGACCTAACCTGAAGGAGGCCGTCGGGCACCCCAGAGGTGTCTGATACACATCGGTGACCACCCCCGAGGTATGCCCCAAATGCATCCCCTCCCTGTCGCACCAAAATCTTCAGTCTCTCATTCTAGAAAAGTCTAGAGAGAGAAAGCCCGACCGTGGAAGATGAGATGATCAAACAGTCTACTTGAAGTTTTAATGAATAAATAATCCACAAACTAATTAAAATTCATATCATTCTTGAGAAGTCCTATTCAACACATGATAGATGAAAGATAATTATTTCTAATTCCAATATTAGAAGGGGGAAGAACAGTTTTTTGATCAACTGAGAAGAGTTATGGGTTTGTTTCAATTGTGCTCCTTGCAGAGAAATAAAGCCTCTTCCTATTGCCCTGAGCACCTCCTACCTGCATTATGGAGGCCATCAGGGAATTGGAAATTGACAAAGTCAACACCATGCACCATGATATGGTTGCTCAAAAAGCATTAACGATAATATACACATCTATACGACTATACCCAATCCGATGTATCATTACCTAAGTTGGAATTCCAACCTAGAACTAAGGTAACAATGAAACCAAGGGTGGAGTGCCATGCCACCTGCTGAAATTAATCCTTCAGTAACCTTAGCAGATATTGGTTGTTTAAGGCACGTCTGTTAATCATCTCCCTGATTTATTAACCACTTATACCAAATTACCAATTATAAGGATCTTACTCCAAGAAAGTGAAACGTAAGCCTTTGTCATCATCATCAAGAATCATAATCCAATCACACGACACAAGCAGTAACTAACATGGTGATGACCCAGATGGGTGGTTCGATCAGTCAAGCACTTCACACTTGTCCACGTGGTTGCTGGAGTATCCCCACTTGTAGACACCTGGCATCCCCATCAATAGGGTCTGGACCCAAAGGATGCATACCCCCTAACCTCAGGTGCCGTGGCCTGGAATTTTGGTTTGATCACACCTAGGCCCCCTTGCCATGCTAGTCCATAGACTTGGCCCCAGTGGGAACCTTAGCAAGGCACAGATTGGTAGCCCAGAGACCAGTGCTCAGTTTTTCCTGGGTTATCATAATTAACAAGTGAGAAAAGCATGGAGCCGAACTTTCTCTCTCTAACTTTCCTAGAGAAAGAAGCTCTGGGTTTTTGGGGGATTTGGGGTGCGATATGGCCAGTCGGGGTGACCATCCGCCGGAGCTTGTGCCCGGCAGAGGGTCTTGAAGGGCGGAGGGTCCGGCCTCCGCGCTTGGGCCGACCTGCTACACTTGTGGCAGGAGAGGCCACATCCGGCGGTTCTGCGAGGGTAAGACGCCAATGCAGCCTGAGGTTCGTGAGAGACAAGGAAAGCATCCGTCCATCGTGGAGGTGGTGAGGAACGTCCCGTCTTCGAGGGTGTCTAGCAAGAGATAGCTCGATGCGGGGGTGGTTCCAGTGGTGCTCCTTCAGGGGAAGACAGACTAGCTCAGGAGGTGCCTGTGTGCCTCCCAGGTGGAAGGGGATGTGGAGGCAGCGGCTGGTGGAGAGTTCAGGATGTCACTGGGAGGTTTCCCGTGTCTCTTGGACGTCCTTTCTAGCGATGGGACACAACGAGGGTGTGGTTTCGTCGCTGGTCGACACTGGCTTCCTAGCGGTGGGCGGAGCTCTGCGTCGTTTACATAGATGGTCGAAAACTAAGGGAACCTTCCCCAACCCGCAGGTGTCGAGGGTTTGAATCGTTGTGGAGGGCGTGCCCCTTCTCCTCTATGATGAAGGAGTGGCATTCCTAGTTTGCAGCTTCAGCAGGGTGGTTAGAGGATCGCTTGGCTTCATGCCCATGGGTTCAAGGACGGCGATGGTGGTCGATGTCTTGGTGGCCAGACCAACAGCTATCCCCCTTGTCGTCACAGTGGATCTTGCTAGCACGCCTTTCGTTGTCCGTCTCTGGGTGCAGGAGGAGCAGCTGGAAGGGCCGCCGCCGTCATTAGGACAAACTGGTGCCCATCGTGAGATAGAAGGCGACCGATCTAGTGCGGGTTTTTTGAATTTCAATCAGGACCTGATTCACTCGTCTGAGCTAGCCTGGAAGGCGGTCCAACTGCCAGGTCAACGGGTGGCTGAGACGGGTGGTTTGGTCAGGGGCCCTACGGGTCAGGATTTCGGGTCTGCTGTGGGGACTCGGAACTTACCCGCTACCAATCGGGTGCCTCCTAGCGGGTCTGTAGGACACGCAACAGATCATCTTCTCTGTCGACTATCTGGTTCGTCAATGTCGCAGGGGCAGTTGCAGGTGCAGGCCAAGCTCTCCACGACGTTGTTGGGGCTACTGTCGGCGTCTTAATTGGCCAGCGGCGGGACTCAGGTGGGGGCTTCATTTTGCTCGGGAGCAAAGACATTGGCGGAGGTGTCGACTTCCTCTCAACCCATGGATGGCAGTTTTGGCCGAACTAGAAACGTTTCGACTGAAACGTATCGATTTCGGACCGGAACGATCCGAAACCTACCAGTCGAAACCAGACGAAACTGAAACTCCTTCAGTTGGCAAAAAATTAATATTTAATTTAATTTCGGACTGAAACCGAAATCGAAACCGAAATCGAAACGATTTTTTAGATTTCGGACCCGACAAAAACCGACACCGAAACCAAAACTACCCTCTTTGTCTCAGTCGACAATTAGAGGGGCCTCTGATCTGTGGGAGCAAACCTCCCCTCTCGCTCTCCTGTGGAGGTGTGAGGAGCCTCATTCTGATAGTAGGACCAATGAGATTGGCGGGCTGTCGATCCCTGTTCCCGGTGCAGACGTGGCACAGGGAGTTGCCGATCAGCAGGCGAGGCTAAGTCAACAGCGAGCAGGATGTGGAAGCTGTTGGGTCCAGTTGGCTGGGTCCGACCCTCTGTCAGACTTCCTGATCCCTCATGTGGCTACCCCGACACCCGACGCTCTCGACCTGGGTGTCATCGTGGAGGACGGATTTCGAAGGTCATAAGCTCCGGTGGACAATGCTCACGAGCCGGTCTACTGTGACCCGGAGATGGGGCTACGCCAGTGGACTTTTGAGGCCGACTTCCCAGACACCCCTACCTTCGAGGTATGTTTCTTTGCTCACGAGGAAGGGAAGAAGGGCAAAATTACGGGGGAGGAAGGGAAGGAGCTGATGGGGATGGTGGAGAGGTTGACTGTGGATTGCTTCAGGATTTGGTGGAGAAGCTAGGAGTATCCTACAAGGGGGTGAAAAATGATGTCAGGAGGTCTCTTACCCTGATCCAGAAGAGATGGCTAGCGGTGTTGACGAGGGAGGCAAAGAAGGAAAAATCTCAAATAAGGATTGCGGAGAGTAGGGAGGAGGAGGTGGGTGATGAGCAAGAAGGAGGGGAGGGGGACGCACTACAATCCCCATGAGGATCATCTCATGGAATGTGATGGGTTTTTTTTTTTTGGCGGGGGGGGGGGGGGGGAGAGGAGAATGGTCAAGGAGAAGGCTAGGAGATGTAGGGTCAATATCCTGTGTCTACAGGAAACTAAGTGTGCTAGGATGGTGAGGAGCTGATGAGGGAGTTAGGGGGTGGTAGACTAGTGAAGGGAGTGGCTTCCTCGATAATGGGAAAGGCAGGGAGGATCATGGTATTGTGAAACCCTTTTAAGGTGAAGGAGATAGAGGAGGAGAGGCAGGTTGACCGATGGGTTGTTTCTCTTCATTTCAGAAGCTTGAGAGACAATTTTTCCTGGTACTTCACCGAGGTATATGGCCCTCAATCCAGGGAAGAAAAGAGAGCATTGTGGCAGGAGTTGCTTGGTTTCTATCTTTCATCAGGCCGGCCGTGGTGTGTTGGTGGAGATTTTAATGCGGTGACTACAGTTTCAGAGAGGACGAGAGCTCATCCTCACCTGGGGGAGACAGAGAATTTCTGTGATTTTATCCAGCAGGCTGCCCTCATTGACATTGGATTGGTGAATGCCCAGTTCACTTGGTCCAACTTGAGGGAGACTCCATCATGCTCTAAACTCGACAGATTCCTGGTGTCCGTGGACTGGGAGGACCACTTCCCTCATGTGCAGTCTTCTTGTTGGGCTAGGTCGACCTTGGATCACAAGTCTATTCTCTTGAGGACCAGCGGTGGTCATGAGAGGAGGCAGGCTTTTAGATTTAAGAGAGAGAGACTTCTTATGCATAGTGTAAAGGGCGTGGTCTTGTCGAAGGCCACAGGGATCTCACTTGGCAGTTCTGATTGGGAAATTGAAGCATTTGACTCACGTTCTTAGAGGATGGGGCGCAAGCAGGCGTCTATCAGGCAACCAAGCGAGGGAGAGGATCCTTCATCAGTTAGAGGCATTGGACCGTCTGGAGGAGGCATGTTTGTTGGATGATGCTGATAGGTTGAGCAGAGACTCTCTTCGTGCAGAGTACGATGAAATCCTAATCAGGGAAAAATTTATTGGAAGCAAAGATCTAGAGAGAAATGGCTAAAGGAAGGTGACAAGGAAGGGGACAGAAACACAACTTACTTCCACATGATTGCCTCAGGTGGGAGAAGGTTGAATCATATTGCTTCCATCAAGATAGGTGAGCAGATGGTGCACAGGGAAGAAGACATCAAAATACAGGCTAAGGAGTTTTATGCCAAGCTTTTCACTGAGGAGCAAATGAGTTGCAGATGACTTGCTTCCTCACCTTTCTCAGCAGAGAGGCGCTTCTAGTGAATCCTTTTCAGGAGAAGATTAGACATGTTGTTTTCTCTCTAGCGGGTGACAAGGCCTCGAGTGCAGATGGCTTTCTTGTGATCTTTTTTCAACATTGTTGGGACATCATCAAGGAAGACCTCATTGGTGAGATCATAGAATTCCAGGAAGACAGAGCTCATTTGAGGGGTATCAACAAAACCCTCTTGGTCTTGATCCCTAAGAAAAAGGGTGCACAGGAACTACAGACTTTAGACCCATTAGTTTGTTGAACAACACTTATAAAATCATTACAAAGGTCCTGGTAAGGCGACTTGATGGGGTGATGGACAGTATGGTCAGTGGTAACCAGGGGGCCTTCATCAGGGGAAGACACATCCATGAGAATTTTCTTCTTGTCCATGAGTGTCTTCATGCCATAAAGTTGCAGAGGAAAAGAGGAGTGGTACTCAAACTAGATTTCGAGAAAGCATATGATAGGATCAATTGGTCCTGCCTCCTCCAGGTGCTAGTGAAGATGGGCTTTGAGCATAGATAGATTTCATGAATACGAGAGTGTATCTCGTCTGCTTCTTTCATTGCGCTCATTAATGGACAGCCTTCGTCCTATTTCCTTAGTGGGAGAGAGCTCAGGCAGAGAGATCCACTTTCCCTGCTCTTGTTTGTCCTGGTGGCTCAGATCTTGAGTAGACTATGGATGAGAGCTGAGGCGGTAGAGATTATTAGAGGTTTCTAGGTAGGCCAGCTCAGCACTAGTATCACCTACCTACAGTATGCCAATGACACTATCCTTTCCTTACCAAGGAGGAGCAACAATTAGTTGATGATAGACTGATGCTAGAGATAGTCCAAGATATCAGTGGGTTGAAAGTGAACTACAATAAAAGCCACTTGACGGGGATCAACATGGAGGAGTCAGTTATCACGAGGGCGGCTCACATTTTTGGTTGCCAGGTGAGGATTTTCCCCTTCTCTTATCTGGGCCTCCCTTTGTCTCCAAGGCCTCTTCACTGCAGGGATTGGCAAGGGGTGATGCAGAGATGTGAGTCCAGACTTGCAGGATGGAAGGTTAGGCTTCTATCCTATGGAGGATGCCTAGTTCATTGTAGATCTGTGATGGATAGTCTGCCGATCTATTTTCTCTCCATCTTCAGAGTTTCGAAGACAGTGGCAAAGAAGTCGGAGTCCATTCAGGCCAAATTCTTTTGGCATGGTAGTGGAAGCAAAAACAGAGAGTGGCATGATATCTCTTGGGGCAGAGTATGTCGGAGTAAAGAAGCAGGGGGGGCGTCAGTATCAAGAATACAGAGACTTCAATTTGGCCTTATTGTGTAAGTGCTTATGGAGGTTGGGGTAGAGGATGGTGGCCAGTGGGCTCAGTTGATTACACAAAGATATTACAACTCATCCAGAGTGCGGGATTTACTCCCACCACACATGTATAATGTCTCCCCTATCTAGAGAGACATCCTTCAGTGTGTGGACTTCATCAGAACCAGTCTTCAAGTCAGCCTGGGTAACGGAGACAGATGCTTGTTCTAGCAGGATAGGTGGTGTGGTGATTTCACAATTGCAGAAGTCTTTCTGTCGTTGTTCGCGATAACGGGGGGCCCCAGGGCCTCCATGGCTCAATCCTTTGATGCTCAGCTGTCCGCAGGTATTTGGGCCCCCACATTCAAGAGGAATCTCACCACTGACGAGATGGGCCAGCTGGAACGTCTCTTGACTTTCCTTCTGGACTTCAAACCATATGGCAACAGGGGAGACTCGTGACTTTGGAGATGGGAGAAGGGGGGTTAGTTCTATTCCATATGCCTAGTCTTTCCTCTCAGATGGGGGACTGCGCCACTCCTTGGCACCGTGGATATGGGCACCCAAGAGCCCACTCAAGGTGAAGGTTTGGTCTAGAGGATTTCCCATGGCCGGCTCCCGACTTGTGACAAGGAGGCACCATTCGTCCACCAGATTTCTACCATATGTTGTATGTGTGGGAACGAGGAGGAGGACCGAGGACCTGAACCATCTATTCACAAGATGCCCTTTTACGAAAGGCATTTGGATGAGGATTGGTCAGAGATTCCAGCAGCCCCTTGGGTAGTTTGATGTGGTGCAGCAACTCTTCACCAAGTGGAATAGGCGGTGGACGCTCAAGGGTGACAAGATTATTTGGTGGTTTATCCTTCATGTCACTCTTTGGGCCATGTGAAGCAAAAGAAACAATAGAATCTTCAAAAGGAAGCGAGCCAGAAGAGAGGGTTTTTACTTTTGTTGTGAGATAGTGGCTTTTTGGGCTAAACATTATTGTATAGTGGAGAATCATAACTCCTCGCTCTTTTTGTTCTTTGGGAATTAATCGGGCACACTATTTTTGGTGTCGTGGCCTTTTTGTAAAGGGGGCTGTGTGCGTTGACAGTTCATACATGTACATCCCTTTCTTTTATTAATATATTTGTGGTACCATCCACATTTCAAAAAAAAAAACAAATCAGAAAAGCATGATACTGAAAAGCAATGGACTATAGTGCATTGTGCAATCCCTTGATGAGGAACACTACAAAAGAAGCTAATATATGATTTTATCATACAAATAACTTATAAATAGACAGAGTTGAACTTCTAATATACACTAAGAAAAACTTTTTAAGGCAAGAATAAAAGAGCTCATATGACCTTCATGAAGAAAACATAAAGCAATATGATAATTCAAGCAAATTGGTTAGTTCGATACTTATTAAGAAACCCATGGACATCATGCATGCCCCATAAAACACTGATAAACATTGTTCTTTCTGTTGAATAATTCAAGACCATATTTTCAGAAACAAGCTTAAGTCTATCAAGAAGAAAATTGACTTGCATTAGTGAAAGGACTCGGACAAGCTTCAACTTGGCAACATTTGTGATTTCTACTTTTGACTTTTCAACGGTGTAGCACTATTTTTTCATATCATTTAACTCCATTCCTGATTAATCACCGAATGCAATCATCTCAGTTTCTTCAAAGCTGGTACACTGACAATTATACCTTATGATGTGGGATGTAGTGATGCCAAGCATAGCGGCCTTCACCTGACATCAGGAGCATTGACCTTTGAGGAAGAAATATTGCTTTTCTTATGAAATCTGAACAATGAGCAGGACTGTTCCCTTCAATATCAGTAGCTGCAGCAGGCGGACATGTACCCTGAGAATATTTTCTGAATTCCATGACGCATGAACCAAGCAGTGAGAGGCTAAAGATTGATGCATCAAAAGCTGAATGAGTGTCTATATGAGGAGACAAGCCCACCCCAGGGGGGTATTCATTAACCTGCATGCATCATAAGTTTGTTCAAAAACTTAGGCAACAAAATAGCATTTCCCATAGCATAATTTTTTTTGAAAGTATAGAAAAGAAAGGCAAACAACTCCCATTAGAAACTTTGCCTTCTTGCAACTTGATTTATGTACATTTGCCAATCAAGTCCAACACAGATGGCATGCCATGAGCCCATTTTCACACCATAAATTTGTTAATATGCAAAACAAATGTATATAAGGACACCAGTGGAAAACCCATACGGGGACCCACAATTTCAATACACACCATAGAAGATAATTAGATGATATCCATGGGTAAGTGTGAATGGCCACTCACTCCTAAATAAATTTAAATATTTCCCATAGCATAATAAGAAAAGAAAGGCAGGTGCTGTTGAAGACTGCTGTTTCCATTGCAATTTATTACCTATCTATTTTCAAGAGCCCTAGAACTGTTTGTCAAAAGCTGGAGTCCATGAGAGCATCCTTCTTCTGGAAAGGGAAAGAACCAGGTGAGAAAGGGGTTTATCCCATTGCATGGAAAATCTGTTTGCAGACCTAAGGAGGAAGGCAGAGTTGGTTTGACCCCCATCGATACCATTAACCAAGCCCTTCTTCTGAAATGGCTTTGGAGGACTGATATGGAGGTTGAGGCACTGTGGAGATCACTGGTGGTACAGAGGTATTTGGGTAACCATGATGGCTGGATCTCACATGATAGATACAATCATTTGTCTAGTATCTGAAGAAGCATTATGAGCTTGAAGGATTTCTATAATTGTTCGACGGAAATTCAGGTTGGAGATGGTCGCAAGACAAACTTCTGGGAGGATCCTTGGAAGAATAATAGGCCCATCAAGGATGGCTTCCCAAACCTCTTTGACATTGTCTGCAGGAAGGGAGTCAGGATAAGAGCTCTGTAGTCTCAATCTGAAGAGCAACCGGGATGGAACATTGAATTTTGGAAAAACCTGAGCAAGGTGGAATGGCAGGAATTCCTTCAGTTCTCTCACATGCTGGAGAGCATACATGTTATGCAGGGAGCCAGAGATATGAGAAGATGGAAATGGGATAAATCAAGGACATTCACTGTTAGATCAGCCACTCAGATTTTGGCTCAATGGGGATGAACAGTCTCTTGGTATAAGCAGGTGTGAAAGAATAAGCTCCCCATAAAAATCAAAATTTTCCTTTGGAAGATTGCTTGGAGGAGAATTGCAACAGCTGATAGAGTGCATAGGTCCAAACCTGACATCAAGCTTCAGTGTGTTTACTGTCATTATAAAAAATGCTATCAGGAGCCTCTAGCTCATCTATTCATAAATTGTGGCATTATTCAGACTGTTTGGCATCAATGTTTCAAAGCTTTATCTCTTAACAGGATGAGGGATTCTCACATGGAAGACTGAATGAAACTCAACCCAATTCATAAAGAGAAGGATCTATGGTGGCAATGTCTTGCTGATATGCTTTGGTCAATCAGGAGAGAGAAATAATAGACTGTTCAGAGAACAATTCAAGCACCCTTCTTATATCATACTCAATTGTATCAAATGTCTTCATGAATGGCATTTTAGAGCAGGAGGGTCCAATATCCAGCAATCTTCTATTTTTTCAGACTAGTGGCTAAGCTCATTTTGTAATCTCTTCGGGGTTTTTTGGGTTTCATGGGTTTCTTCAGTTTCGTTGAGGCAGTACCGTCTAGGTAGATGGCCTCCTTTTTTCTTTTGTCCTTTTATGGGTTGTATCCTGTGTACTTTTGTGCTTTCTTAATGATCCAGGCCACCTTCCAAAAAAGGCAAATAACTGCCATTAAAAACTTTGCCTTCTCACAATTTAATCTATGTGCATTTGCCAATCAAATCCAACACAGATGGCATGCCATAAGCCCATTTTCAAAAGATTTTGACACCATAAATTCATTAATATGCAAAAAAAAATGTATATAAAGACACCAGTGGAAAACCCATATGGGGACCCAAAAATTCAATACACACCATAGAAGACAATTAAGTGAGATCCATGGGCAAGTGTGAATGGCCGCTCACTCCTAAATAAATGGATAGATAGACAGATAACCACCCTAAAATAGATCCACCATCTGCTAACGCCAAGATCTCATTAGAGTAATTGAAGCAGGTTTCTCCTTTATGTGTTTCTATTGAGGTTGTTTGAGAATTAGGCACCTTGAACATTACATATCTTGAAGATGATTTTTTTTGGGACAAAAAGCTGAAGATATTTATTTTGGACTGCAAAATTCTCAAGATACCCTAAAATAGATCCACTATCTGCTAATGCCAAGATCTCATTACAGCAATAGAAGCAGGCTTTCCCTTTATGTGATTCTATTGAGGTTGTTGACATTACATATCTTGACGACAATTCTTTTTTTTGGACAAAAAGCTCAAGATATTTTTTTTTGACTGCAAAATTCTCAAGATGTAAATTATATATGCTGACTGCATATTATTCTTGTCTTTTTTCATAACATAGGCCAAAAACCTCATTCTACAAGGTCCTCTTCATACCACATGAGCTTTAGAAATTATAAATTATATTAGCATCTTGTCTATGTACCACACATCTATGAGCCCTTCTTACCATTGGAGAATAGGGTTCATCGAAAGGAAGGGGTGGTGCATCCCCCATGTTCTTCATCAGAAAGTGCAGTAAGGCAAGTGGATTTATGCATTTTGAAAACCCTCTCTTGGAGAGCCCTATTGGCTATTGGCCCAAAATGGTCAAATCAGGCAAAACAGGCACGACTCTAGCCCATTCTTGTTGACCTGGCCCACTTTGGGTTGACAAGCCCTTTTCTTAGAGTTTGGCTTGCTACACCCTTAGGTGTGCTGCACACCCTGGGTGTGCAGGGTTTTTTTTTTTTTTTTTTTGAAATTTTTTGAAGTGGGCCCTAAGATATCCTAACTTGGGATGCAAGTCACGTCCCCATCCGATTATCCAAAAAAAATAAAAATAAAACGGGTTGATTTTTAAAAGAATGGACCCAACACTACTCATTTGATTTGGTTTCTTTGTTATTTCTTTTTGGGTAATCTAATGGTGACGTGACTTGCAACCCAAGTTAGGATAACTTGGGGGACACTTCAAAAAAAATTCCAAAAAAATAAAAAAATTATGTGCAGCAAGCCTAACTCCTTTTCTTAACTTTGGTTTGGGTTGGGGAGATCAACCTGGATTGCATTGGACAGACTGGCTTTAGATATGTTCAACTAATTTTAGCTGATTACAGTCCAATTTTATTATTTGTTGAATTAAGCCTCAGTCACTTTTCAAATTGGATTGTCAAGTGCTGCTCATCGTGATCCAGATTGGCTAAGAATCCAAAAACCATTGTCATGAACACATAGGATATAAACAACATCTAAGCACAAGGCCTTGATATTTAGCCAAATATGTTTCACTTTGAAAGGCAATCCAATCAAGCACTATCAGGTAACATTCCCTTAAGTAGCCATAGTTCGCTTTTCCCTCTCCATTCTGAGTGCAGTCGTAGCCAAGCTTGGCATGGCAACTTGAAAGCAAGGAGATATGATAAGCATAGAAAGCCAAAGCAAAGGGGAAAACATGGATCGGCGTGGCAGATTGCAGATTTATCATTAATCATTAATAATTATCATATTAAAGAAAAACAATCATAAATTGTTAAATTATACTACAGGCATGATTGAAGTTTCAGAAAGTTGAATTTGGTAGCAACAAGTAAACAGGTAGATGGCAAATTCAGAACCAGTAGCAAACACAAATGTAAAGATCAAACTAACAATTATATCCGCACCGTCAGTTGATCAATTGTGTGTCTTTCAACATCACCACCACCACTAGGAAACGATGTGATTCTCTCAAGCACAGAAGACACAAATGATGGAAGTTCTCCCAGGAACTGCTTCGAATCAACATTCCTCGTCTGTCAGAAAGAGCAAACCAACTTTAGCAAACACCTGATGATAGTTAAGAGAAATGCAAATATCATCAAAGAGGAAGAGCAAAGTCTGAGAATAAGAATCCTGGGTGGGTGTCTCCTACCAGGGTGTGACGGAGAGAGATTTTATACATCCCCACGCAGTTAAGTCATTACTGCTATCGAGCAAATAAGACTTGGAGCTTACTTCATAGAGAAACTCGTACCCGTAGTGCTGCACCCTCCTCTTCGCGAGGCGTTTCCATGGCCTGGCATCCACTGCTGCAAGAAGCTCCTGAAATAGAGGAAGATAGGGAAAGACTAAGACCACAAAATTTCTGCAGAAAGGAGCCAATTTTCTTATGGTTTTTTTCTTTCTTTCTTTTTGTGAAAAGAAATAACTTCTACACTGGTCCTACCTGCTCTTCATCGGGTGAGACGAAATCTTTCACTAGAAAGACACCAGGGATCCCCAACTCCGCCGCGTCTAGCGCCACCACGGCGGCGTCGGAGGCCGGCGACGGTGGCGCAGGCCGAGGCACCGAGTAGCGGATGTGGAGGACGCGACCGCCGAGCGCAGAGCAGGGGGTACCGCCGCCCCACGCCTCAGCGGCCGCCCGGGCAGCGCCGGCATCGGCGAAGCAGACGACGACGCGGGCGCCGGAGCCGTCGGCCGGGTGGACGGCGGCCACCTTGCCGAAGGCGGCAAAGGCGGTGGCGACGTCCTCGAGGGAGACGCCCACGGCGGGACCGCAGTTTGCCACGTACAGGTTCGGACCCTGCGCTGCGGCGGCGTCGCCCACCGGACGCGCGAATCGTGTCGTTGAGACCATCCCTTCGTTTCCTTTCCTTTTCACCGCGGAACGGAAAACACTCTCACCCACCCCGACGACGACAGTCTGATGAGAAGATACATGGACATGGCCCCCCCTTCTTCTTCTTCTTCTCACGGAAAATTTTCTTCTGATTTAAAAAATGAGTGCTACTCCTTTTGTCATTATTTTATAGTAGAGTTTTTTTTATCGATCATCGTTACAATTGAATTTATAAATATACTATTTTTAAACATTTATTAATATGCATATCATTTGTTTTGCCAAAACATTATAAAAATGTCATTCCATTATACTCGTTACTTCAACTTTTTATGACAAAACTACTCTTTCTCACAACCCCCAGATCTTCCACCCTATAAAAAAGAGATGAGAGAGTGAGAGGGCATCTAAGGGAAGCCCCATCCAGTGTGGACACCCCCACAAGTAGTGTAGAGAGAGAGAGAGAGAATTTAATTGAGTCACATTTAATTCTCGAAGGTTGTAAATTTGTTAATCTTGTTAGATATCACGTCATAGAAAGAGAGAGAGAGAGAGAGGGGTGCATTAGAGCTCCATCAAGAGAGGGTTGAAGGGAGAGAGAGAGGTGCTTAAGCCATTACTCTTTATCAATCAGATTGTAGTCATTTTTAAGCATAGTGATGAAGAAATAAGGTTGACTATGTCAATAGGTCATATCCATTTGACTTGACTTGGTATAATAAAACTTGGGTTAATTCGGGTTGAGTCGTCGCCACTAATTGATCTTTTAGTCAATTAGGCCAACTCGAACTAACTTGGGTGATTGGTCGAACCAATTTGATATCTCAAATATGATAAGAATCTAACTGACTAGTATGACTATAACAAGAGTAGTCGACAAA
The DNA here is from genome assembly GCA_022559845.1 of Amorphophallus konjac. Lineage (NCBI taxonomy): Eukaryota > Viridiplantae > Streptophyta > Magnoliopsida > Alismatales > Araceae > Amorphophallus > Amorphophallus konjac. Next base: position 555,122,322 of record CM040121.1, on the reverse strand, counting down.
GATATCCTTATATGTTTCCACTCCCAGCCATGTCGTCCCTTTCTCTCTCTTCTCTCCTCTCTCTCCCCATTGCTTTGGGTGAGGGGCACCATCTCTAACTCCTCTCTATAGCTTTGTTTGCTTGCCTGCTTCCTTGATGCTCTGCACCACCTATATATATAAATGGCATCGCCTGCACCACCTCCTCCTTCTTCCCAGGCTGCTCTCGATATCTTCTCCAATCCCCTCCAGCTTGCTCCCCACATGTTGCATGCATGTACTTTGCCATCGCGTCCAGGAGCATCGGGAAATGAAGATTCCTCCCTCACGCAATATTGATCGACATCTCTGCACCTTCGGTAGATCGTCCAAGCCATGCAACGCACCTCGCACTGACGTAGTGTGTGGAGCATGTCGATGCACTTGCTCGTGTTGATCGGCTGCTCCCGCACGCACACTCTACGGCCGAAGACCTTGCTAGTGTTAGGATCTATTGCTGAAAATTAAAACATGCAACACAATTAATCGATACAAGTGAACAAAGTTAGAAACATAGCCTGTTGGGTCGAAACGCGTAATCGCTAGAACTAAGAGTTCTATTACCTCCTGACGTGCGGTTCACTTGACAATGTTCTCCTAAATATTAGAGTAGGTGATCTCCTCTTTCCTGTCAGCACGTCCTCAAGGAGAACTTAACGAACCCCGACCTTGCTCTCAAGTACCCAACAGAAATGGAAGAAGAATGCAAGAGAAGAAATAGTTGCAGAACCGTCTGTTGATTCCCCAATAGGCGCATTCATCCGCTTTCGGAATGAAACAATCGGTGGAAATTAACAGTGGGGAAGGTTTTATATTAGGATATATGGCAGGTTTTATTTTATGATAATGTAAATACGTGGTAGTGCATTTAATGCACCGCCCACTACCATTTCTAATAATCTCTCACATAATATAAAATATTAAAATATATTAAAATAAAATTTAATAAATACAAAGATTATTGAGTACCTTCTACTATACAATAGATGAAAATATCTTTTGGTTTGAATTTTCACTTAGTGATATTTGGTGTTGCCTATAGGAACACTTGGTGGACTAGGCTTTGAGCCAAGTCACATGGTTCAAACTCTTTTAAATTCACACATAGTATAGCTAAATCGAGATTCTATATAGTGCCTGGGATTTTCTCAAAAACTTATTATTTAAATTGATAAAATAGGTGTTTAGTACATGTTTTGTTAAATTTGTAACTAAATAAATAAATAAAATAGATAATGTATTAAATAAGTTTTTCGATAATTATAGATTTATAATTTTGAACAATTAAAATTTTATAAGTTAATTATTAACATAAACCCTTCTTACATTATATCCATTCACTAGTAGAACATATAAGGGCATAGACACAAATTCCTATAGTTTAGGATAGACTATGACCCAACGTATTTACTATTCATTTTCACACTTTTTACTATTCACTCAATTTCATTTTTAAGGTCAAATATTTATTTGATAATTTTCTATGGTAGAACAACTCGAGATGGTTAATGGGTAATAATTAGATTTTTCTAATCATTTTTACCTTGTGAGATATTAATTTTTAAAGTGGACCATGAATAGTATCCTCTGTATACCCTTCACGTGATTGACATTCGAATGGCCAACAAGGGCTTGTGGAGGCCATGATTGTTTCAGATCAATGTCTTGCCATTAGATTTGGGTAGATCTGAAACAATGGCTAGGATTTAGATCTATTCTTAAAAGTGTTTTGGCTTTATATAAGGGTGTGCTCAGAGGATTGGGCAAACTCTTGTATCTTTTTTTTCCTTCTTTTTATTCTCTGCAAACCGTAGCAAGCCACTCCTTGCTTTGAGAAGGGGTTGTGAGTGCCCTTGTTGCTGGGAGTAAGAGGATTAGAAGGGAGGTTATGTGAGGGTCTTCATAGAGGCTTCTAAACGGTCGTCGTGCCACCATGGGCGCGATTCAGCGAGGGGATTCATCAGGAGGTGTCTCTCAATTTATGATTTTTCATTGATAAGACAAGTTTCTAAACTTCAGAATGTCCCTATGCATGCTCTAATTTACTCATGATGTTGTTTTATACAAACCCCAATTATCTGCTTTGGTTTTGTAACTTTTGTTAAGATTCTATTTTGTTCACGCAGTCAAAAGTCCCAGTATGTTAATGCAATCGTGCAAGTCCCAAACCTGAATGGTTTTCATGTCATTATTTGTTTTTTTTATTTCTTGGGTGTTTGGGTCAAAAAGAATTTGAAAAGCATAAGAAATAAGGTTTTTATGGAAATTCTGGGTTTTCCATCTATTTTCGTATTTTGCGTGGTGATCGACCAGGTTTTAAACCAAAATGGCATTTTTATGCCCTACCCAAGGTCGGTGCATGTTTTGGTTTGCTTAAGACAAGGTCGGTGCACATTTTGGTTGTGCTTAGACCAAGGTCAGTGCATGTTTTGGTTTTGCTTAAGACAAGGTCGATGCACATTTGGGTTTTGTTTAGACCTAGGTCGGTGCATGTTTTGGTTTGCTTAAGACAAGGTCGGTGCACATTCAAGGTCGGTGCATGTTTTGGTTTGCTTAAGACAAAGTCGGTGCACATTCAAGGTCGGTGCATACTTGGTTTTGCACAGACTAAGGTCAGTGCACATTCAAGGTCGGTGCATGTTTTGGTTTGCTTAAGATACGGTGTGGACGCACTAAAATTTGCTTATTCAAGTAGTTCATCTATTAAGTGCGTGGGCGTGTCAGTCACCGAAGTGACAATTTGTTCGGGCTCCGAAGAGCCCATGGTGCGCTCGATCTGACTCGGTCAGACGATTGCGTGGTTCGTGTCGGGACCAAAACCCGCCGCGCCATAAAGGTCACGACGTCATTTACATCCCCCATACGAGGGAACACCCTTGATTAATCGCCGGGATTCTAGGCCTCATGGCCAGGAAATTAATTGCATGAAAGGTCTATTACGAGGTATTGAAATCCTCACGCGAGGGCGAGAAGAAACCCATTCGCGGTCATGTCGGTCGTGTACTGACCATTTAATGTTCGGACGAATGTCCGGCTCGAGAAAATTGCGGTTGTCGAGGGAAAACCGGAACGCGTGTATGCCGAGGTACGACAAATTTATTGTTCGGAAGAGGGAAAAACGTTCGGCTGAGCCTCGGTCTGAGCGGTCAAAAACCAGTAAATCTGTGGGCCCGGTGCAAGAGCAAGCTGCGACCATACTGCGGTGGGCCCCCCGCAGTCGAAATAAGACTTGCATGAGCGTCATTAATATTTCCGGTGCCAAGGGGTAACGAGGGAATATCCCTTGAATCGACAGAAAAGCCCTATGTCTAGGGAAGCGAAAGTTCGAAACATGTCGGTCATTCGGGAGACCGTTTAATATTCGGACGGGCGTCCGGCTTGAGAATATCATAATCCTCGCAGGAGGACCTAGAACATATGTATGCCGTGATACGGAAAATACATTATTCCGAGACACTGAAAATATTCGGTTAAATCTCGGTTAGTGTAGCAGGAAACTAGCGATTTTATTGGCCCGGTGCGAGATCGAGTTGGGACCATACCGGGGGCGCCTCCCGCGGTCCAAACGGGGCTTGCGTGGGCATCATTAATGATTCCGGTGCCAGAGGGCAACGGGGAAGAGTCCCGGGACTAGATTCCAAAATCGAAAACGTGTTCGAAGGGAGCGAGCTATAGGCCGAGGATATGAGTCATACAATGACCATAATCGGGACAAGCCCGAGGTCTAAGCATGGCCCGCGGGGGTCCTGTTGACCTTCCCATGCAAAGGGTCCAGGGATGACAGGAGCCATCTCATTCTATTCAGATTTCTGTCGGTCACTTGCGGACCACTTGATATTCGGACGAGGGTCCATATGGAAGGTACGACGTAGATAGAAATAACCCCGTACAAATGTATGCCAAGTTTGCGGCAATTTCAATGAAAGGGGGGAACGAATCCCGATAGGGTGAATCCGATTTGGCGAGCTATCAGCCCAGAGCGATACCGGGTCACGACCACGTCGGGGTGGGTGCCGTCGGCCATGTTGGTTGCTCACGGGTCTTTTCATGTTCAGACACAGGTCCCTAATAGAAACGCGGCGGAAATTGAGGTGAACCCGTTCAAATGTCTGCCGAACGTGCGGTAATTTTAGTAGTGGCTCAGAAGGGATCCGGCCTGAGAAACGAGTCCGGTTTAATCGAAATGTCGGCCCGAGGCGATGTCGGGTCATGGCCAGTTCGGGATCATTCCCGGGACCCAGACCCAACCTAGAAGGGCGGCATTGTTGTTCCTTCAGCACCGGGCCACGGGGGAGTCGGGGCTGCGATATAGATTTTTACCATTTTTTTTATCTGGGTTTCAAATTATATATATATATAGATTTTATCGGTTGTTTCCCTTTTATATATTTGTTCTGAATGATTTCTTTGTTTTGTTTATTATTATTACTATTATATTTTTCCTGTTTGTTTACTATTATTATTATAATTTCACATTTTTTGTTTGTTTCATATATATATTCAGGTTTATTTATTCATCAGAATTTTATTAATTTATTATTATTATTATGATTATTACATTATGTTATATACATATATATATATTTCTGGAGAGAGAGTGGGCCGTTGGAGGGCCAAAAAGGGCTGTACCGATGAAGGCGCGAAGAGCAGGTCGGCGAAGGGTCAAACAAGGCATGCCGGGGAAGGGAGGCCGAAGGCGTGCCGGCGAAGGGCGCGAGCGGGCGTACCGGCGAAGGGCTGGCAAGGTGTGTTGGCGAGGGGCCATGGAGGGTGTAGGGTGCACCGGTGAAGGGCACAGCGAGGTGTGCCGGCGAAGGGCGTGCCGGCCAAGGGTGGTGTAACGACCCGAGAATCCGATTACCGGGAAGGCCCGATAACCCGAGACTCGCACCGCCACCCACGAGCCCGAAGACTCGGAAGGGTTAAAAGGATGGTGTGGAAACTACACAAGCATCACAAATAATTGCAGAAATTAAACAGTTATGATATTAAGCAGGAAATGAATTAACATTTTACATGGTCCACAATAAAATAACAACAACAGCAACAGTAGTCCACGACTAGTACAGTGACAAGAAAGAAAAGTACAGCTACACGGGGCATTCCCCCGGCTCTGACCTCTGGCACTACCCCTGGGCACCCGCACCACGCTTCCGCTGCGCTCCTGACGCGCTCCCCGAAGGTGGCGCCTCACCTGAAACACGGTGAAAACACGCAGGGAATGAGTCTCGGAACAAGACTCAGTAGGGATCACTCGAACCCTACCTCGTAAAACGAGAAACCACTACTCTAGCGGTAGAAAGGTACCTCGGAAAGGAAAGCCCTGTACTCTACAGAACTAGGCCCTAACGGCACGCAAACCGACACACGTGCCACGGTACGAGAAGACCGAAACTCAACGGTCGAACCGTCAAAACCCGAAGGTCGGAAACACACGACTGACAGTCTGACACTCCGTACTCAACAGGAGTACCACCCACTAGAAGCACGGCCGGTAGCGTCCCCTGACGTCTTACACCGCACCGCAGGTGAACCGCCTGACATGGTAGGTCCTACCCGAGGCGCAAACACCGTACAAGTAACTACAACAAGTGACTAGCTGGGGTCACGCCCGTCGACGTGGGTCCAACCGCCCCCAACCACGTGTGCACACACAGACCGCGCGTCCCTGGTCTGGCCCTCTGACCGGTTTTCCCCTCAGCCGGACTCTGGCTGCAAGACGTGGGGCCCAACGGTAACCGGTCCACAAACCGTCTCTAAAGGTCAGCCCGTACACCACTCCCTGGTGCGACTAGCACACGCGTACTAGTAGGCTACGACTAGTGGAGGGTCACAGAAGGAGTAGACTCTCAAGTCTCGGAAAACAACGGTGCAACTGCAGGTACGAGGAACGCTCCTTGTACCAACACCGACGCACGGTGTCCAGCTGACAACAACATCTCCCGGTACACTCTGTACGACGAGAGACACACCGACGCAACCCGTACCCTTGAACGGTCCACACTGGGCCGCTCAGGGATGTGCGGTCACACAGGGACCGCACAAGGGTTAGAACGGTCATATCAGGACCGTTCCACCCAGGGTCCAAACGACAGATAAACGGCCAACACAGGACCGTTCAAACAGATGTGCGGCCAACTCTTGACCGCACGTGGGTGAGGAACGGTCACCTCCTGGCCGCTCGTCTCCCAACGGTAAAAAGCCTGGACGGTTAGTCCTTAGCCGCACTTTGGGAAGGGCGGCTACGGCTTAGCCGTTCAGGTGTTGTGCGGTCAGGGCCAGACCGCACATCCAACCATAGCGCTAGGGGATGTACGGCCAGCACCTGGCCGTGCAAGGGGTTATGCGGTCAGCTCATGGCCGCACATCCCAGAGCACTGCACAACGGTCACAACCAACGGTCAAAACCCTTGGGGTTGGGCGGTGGCTGTGGGGCCGCACATTAGGATATGCGGTCCCACGATAGACCGCTCAAGCCCACTGCGCGCCAAGCCTCACCCAAAGCGCGCCGAGCCGATGAACGGTCCGAACGGAACCGCATAGGGGTTGTGCGGCCACTGGTTCGACCGCACATCGCTCACCGGCGAGAAAATGGCGAACCTCACCGGAATCGCCCAATCGGCCTCAAAACAAACCCCACGGAGGGGGAAATGGCGAGAGAAGAACCCCCAAGCCCCCTAGCATGCTCCTACGCCCTTAAACCGTGAAATCGGGGCTCAAAACGATGGATCGGACGAACTCACCCCGCGGCATGATCGACCCTTCCCGGCTCAAAATAAACCCCTCTCGACCTCGTCTCGAGCTGAAACTCACGGGGAAGGAAGACATGAGGCTAAGGAACGTCACCCTACCTCCGGTCCGCGACGAAACGCTCCGATCCGAGCTCGAAATCGCGAAGAACGCCGCTAGAATCTCGCCTCTCCACGCCTCCCACGCTCGCCGTATGCCCGCACGATCGCCTCGCCGCCGCCCACGTCACCGCGCCGTCGCCCCGCCGCCGTCTGCAGCCGGAGGGGAGCTCGCCGTGGCCAACCGGGAGGAAGAGAGGGAGAGGGAGGGAGACACGGTGGAGGAGGAAGGAGGAAGAAGAAAAGAGAAAAGAAGAAAAAAGAAAAGAAAAGAAAATGGGAATATATAGAAAATCCGATTTTTCGGAAAAATACCGAAAATTAGAAAAATACATTTCCGGAATCCTCGGAGCGCACCGATCGCAACGGTACCACTCGTGCCTCGGGGAACTGCCCGGTTCGCCCGCAGCGAGCGTCCGAAGAAAAAGCCGAAACACACACCGGAAATCGGAAAACACACGCGGAAAAAGCCGCGGAACGCCTCCGGGCCTCCGAAACGACTCCGGATCGCGCCGATCCGAACACGAAAGATGTCCGAAACGAAATTTCGGACACAACGGAGCCGGACGCTCCGAAAACCAGATCCGGGACCCATGAAGAAGGATCCGAAAGGTCCGGGATATTACAGCCCTCCCCCCTTGGAGGACATGCTGAGATCCTGCTGCCTGGAGTGGCAGGGGAGTTGGATTCATCACCTACCGTTGGTGGAGTTTGCCTATAACAACAGCTTTCATTCGAGCATCGGCATGGCTCCTTATGAGGCATTGTATGGGCGTCCTTGTCGGACTCCACTTGATTGGTTTGAGGTGGGTGAGCGTGTTTTGACGGGACCGGAATTGGTGCAGCAATGTGTGGATGTTGTGCACCTGGTTCGTCAGAACATGTTGGCGGCCCAGAGTCGGCAGAAGAGCTATGCTGACCGTAGGCGGCAGCCCCTCGAGTTCGCCGTGGGCGATCATGTGTTCTTGAGAGTTTCTCCGATGAAGGGGGTGATGCGGTTTGGACGGCGTGGGAAGCTGAGTCCCCGCTATATTGGTCCTTTCGCGATTGTGGAGCGCATCGGTGAGGTTGCTTACCGGTTGCAGTTACCCTCTGAGTTGGCGTCGGTGCATGACGTGTTCCACGTCTCTATGTTGCGGAAGTATATGCCCGATGACTCTCATGTGCTCGAGTTTTCCGTTTGGCCTGAGGTGACTCCAGATCTTTCTCTCCCAGAGTTTCCGATCCGCGTGGAGGATAGGCGAGAGCAGCGCCTGCGGAACAAGGTTATTCCCTTGGTCAAGGTCGTGTGGCAACGACACTCTGGTGGTGAGGCTTCGTGGGAACGGGAGGACGAGATGCGTCAGCAGTTCCCGTATCTGTTTGAGTGAGTCTTCCTCTTCTTTCCCCTTGGGTTGTTCTCAATTTCGAGGACGAAATTCCTTAAGGGGGGAGGGCTGTAATATCCCGGACCTTTCGGATCCTTCTTCATGGGTCCCGGATCTGGTTTTCGGAGCGTCCGGCTCCGTTGTGTCCGAAATTTCGTTTCGGACATCTTTCGTGTTCGGATCGGCGCGATCCGGAGTCGTTTCGGAGGCCCGGAGGCGTTCCGCGGCTTTTTCCGCGTGTGTTTTCCGATTTCCGGTGTGTGTTTCGGCTTTTTCTTCGGACGCTCGCTGCGGGCGAACCGGGCAGTTCCCCGAGGCACGAGTGGTACCGTTGCGATCGGTGCGCTCCGAGGATTCCGGAAATGTATTTTTCTAATTTTCGGTATGCCAACTCCGTGCCAAGAGCTCGCTGGAAACTCCTCCAGAATCCAGAAGTGAAGCGCGGATCCCGATCCGACACGATCGAAATGGGAACCCCATGCAACGGCACGATCCGCTCCACATAAAGACGAGCCAACTTAGGCACGCTCCAGCTGACTTTGACCGGTAGCAACCGCGTCACCTTCGTCAGCCGATCCACCAGCAACCAAATACTGTCCTGCCCAGTCGGGGTTCTGGGCAACCCCACCACAAAATCCGTGGTCACATGGTCCCACTTCCAAGCAGGAACATCCAAGGGCTGGAGAGTACCGCCTGGTCGCTGATGCTCTGCCTTCACTTGCTGACAGATCAGGCACCTGGCCACAAACTCGGCCACATCTCTCTTCATGCCAGGCCACCAGAACTGCCTCCGCAAGTTCCGATACATCTTCGTCGCACCCGGGTGCACAGTGTACCTGCTCCCATGAGCCTCGCGTAACACCGCACGACGAACCTGCTCTTCCGCTGGGACGTACAGCCTGCCACGAAACCTCGCAGCACCGTCCTCGCCGAGCTCCACATCAGCCATCGCAAGAATCCGGGGCAACTCAGGGTCCGCATGCTGAGCCTCTGTCACCTGACGACGAATAGCAGGAGTGACAGTCAGACTCGCAAGCACTGCCAACCCTGGCTCCTGGGGAATCTTGAGCCTGAAAGATACTTCGGGCACCTGTTCCCAGAGCCTCCACTTCCTCAGCATCAAGGTACTGACCGCAACCTTCCTACTCAAGGCATCGGCGACGACATTCATCCTGCCCGGCTGATAAGACAGGGTGAAGTCATAGTCCTTCATGAACTCCATCCAACGCCTCTGTCTGAGGTTCAGATCTCTCTGCGAGAACACATACCTCAAACTCTGATGGTCAGTGAACACCTCGAACTTCTCACCGTACAGATAATGCCTCCAGATCTTCAGCGCGAAGATCACTGCCGCCAACTCAAGGTCATGGGTAGGGTAGTTCTCCTCATGGGGCTTTAGCTGCCGAGATGCATAAGCCACCACTCTACCATGCTGCATCAGAACAGCACCCAATCCGACGCCGGAAGCATCTGTACACACCACAAAACCTCCCGATCCAGAAGGCAAAACCAACACCGGAGCCGAGGTGAGCAATCTCTTCAGTTCCCTAAAGCTCTGCTCACACTCCTCGGACCAGACGAAAGGCACATCCTTCCGCGTGAGCCTCGTCATCGGGGTCGCAATGCGGGAAAAATCCTGGATAAACCGGCGATAATAACCCGCAAGCCCCAAGAAACTCCGGATCTCCGTCACCGACCTCGGCCTCGGCCATTGCGTCACAGCCTCGACCTTGGCGGGATCCACGGAAATGCCATCACCAGAAATCACGTGCCCCAGAAAGTGCACCTCACTGAGCCAAAACTCGCACTTGCTGAGCTTCGCATACAACTGGTGATCTCGCAACGTCTGCAGCACCACACCCAAATGGTACGCATGCTCCTCAGCAGACCGCGAATAAACAAGGATGTCATCCACGAAAATGACCACGAACTGGTCCAAATACGGGTGGAACACCCTCTGCATCAAGTCCATGAAGGCTGCTGGGGCATTGGTGAGCCCAAACGGCATCACCAGAAACTCATAATGCCCGTACCTCGTACTGAACGCAGTCTTCTCCACATCGGACTCGCGAATTCTCAGCTGATAGTAACCGGACCGCAAATCAATCCGCGAGAACACTCGCGCGGACTGCAGCTGGTCGAACAAGTCATCAATCCGCGGCAACGGATACTTGTTCTTAATGGTCACGTCATTCAGCTGCCGATAGTCAATGCATAGCCGCAGACTACCGTCCTTCTTCTTCACGAACAACACGGGCGCACCCCAAGGGGAAAAGCTCGGACGAATATACCCCTTGGCCAACAGCTCCTGCAACTGCGCCCTCAACTCCCTCAACTCCGCGGGGGCCATACGGTAGGGAGCCTTCGCCAAAGGTCCCGTACCAGGTACAACCTCGATCACGAAATCGATCTCCCGCTGGGGAGGTAATCCAGGCAACTCCTCAGGAAAAACATCGGGAAACTCGCACACCACCGCAATGTCCTCGACATTCGGCTCCATCCGGTCAGACACAACCACAGACGCGAGAAAACCCTGACAACCTGAATCAAGCAATCGACGGGCTCGAATAGCAGAGATAAGAAATCGAGAAGAGGCGGAACGGATACCTTGGAAATAGAAGGTCCTCTTGCTCGGATGTTGGAAGTAGACCCTCTTCATCCCACAATCCACCACCGCTCCATGAGTCTCGAGCCAATCCATGCCTAGAATCACGTCGTAATCCCGAAGCTGCAACGCATACAACCTGCCTGGCATACTCCGCCCATCGATCCACACCGGAACCTGGTCGAAGCAATACGGAGTGACCATAAAGTCACCCGAAGGCAACTCCACAGCCAAATCACAGGACAACTGGGTCACCGGCTCCTCGACGCTCGACGCGAAATCCTCCGAAATGAACGAATGAGACGCGCCAGAATCAAATAAAACCCGAGCCGCACAACCCAAAATCTGAACGGTACCTTCCACGAGCTGCGACGCTACTGCCTCTGCCCTGGTCAAGTGCGTGATCTGGCCACGAGCTCTCTGCCTGCCTCCCACACTAGCTGACCTGGGTAGCGGCGGATACTGTCCCTGCTGCTGCTGCTGCTGGGAAACCTGCTGCTGCGGCGGCCTTTGAGGACAGTCGCGCGCCATATGCCCTGGCTGGTCACACCGAAAACAGATGATCGGCGCCGTGCACTGCCTGCCTGGGTGGGTCCCACTACACCGTGGACAAGGTCCTCGCGATCCACCCACCGATCCCTGTCGCTGCAAAGGAAACGGCTGCTGCACACTGCCCGATGAAGCCTGCCCCTGATCCTTGGACTTCTTCTTGCCGAACCCTCTCTTGAAGAACTTTTTGACCTTCGTGCCAAAGGACGCAGATCCTGTCACCGAAGCTGCCGATGCCGGTACTCCTGAACCACCCGACGCAGACTGAAAGAAACCCTGCTGCTGAGTAGCCGACTGCTGGCTGCGACCTGACACAGACTGCCCCTGGCTGATCGGTCCTCGAGTCCTCTGCATATCCATCTCCAAGGAAATCGCAACACGAGACGCCGTCTCGAGATCAGTGGCCCCATTCGCGATCAGATGGTGCCTCAGCTCCAGCCTCAAGCCCTGCACAAACTGCGTCGTCCTCACCCTCTCATGCTCCATGATATGAGGTGCGTACCGACCCAGCTCGACAAATCGGGCCCTGTACTGCAACACGGACATGTCACCCTGCACCAGCTCCAGAAACTCCCGCATCCGCTGCGTAGCAACAATATCTGGACAGTACGTACGCTCGAAAGCACTGACAAAGTCATCCCACTCGATCTGCTCAAGCGGACGAAGCTGAAAGGACGTCTTCCACTCGGAAGACCACCACCTCCGAGCCGTACCCTGCAACTGGTTGTAGGCCAACACCACTCTGTCCTCGACAGCACTCTTTGCAGAACTGAACACCCGCTCCATCTCATCAAGCCAATCACGAGCCGCATCAGGGTCTGCCTGGCCGCTAAAGTAAGGTGGATGAAACTGCATGAAATCCCTCACTGCTCGGCCTGGCCCACCCCTGACTGACGAGCCCTCACCGGCCTCTCCGCCGAACTGCTGAGCCATGAGATGGTACATGCCACGGAGAAAACCCTCGGCCCCCGGAGCCCTCGCAGCATCCGCGGCCTCGGTAGCTCCCGGAACTCTGCTATGCTCCTCCTGGTCCCTCTGGACCCCCTGCTGGATCTCCTGACCTCCAGCCGACTGCCCCTGCTGAGAGCGAGAACTCCTCCTCGGCGCCATCCTCGCTCCTGAAGCACAAGACAGAAAACTCAGAAACGGAAGGTCAGAATAAAACACGCGGTGCCCCATGCCAGCGTCACCTGCACATCATCGTTGTGGACTAGTGGACCACTACAATTACCTATGATTCTCATGTAATTCCACAACCGCGCTCTGATACCAGCTGTAACGACCCGAGAATCCGATTACCGGGAAGGCCCGATAACCCGAGACTCGCACCGCCACCCACGAGCCCGAAGACTCGGAAGGGTTAAAAGGATGGTGTGGAAACTACACAAGCATCACAAATAATTGCAGAAATTAAACAGTTATGATATTAAGCAGGAAATGAATTAACATTTTACATGGTCCACAATAAAATAACAACAACAGCAACAGTAGTCCACGACTAGTACAGTGACAAGAAAGAAAAGTACAGCTACACGGGGCATTCCCCCGGCTCTGACCTCTGGCACTACCCCTGGGCACCCGCACCACGCTTCCGCTGCGCTCCTGACGCGCTCCCCGAAGGTGGCGCCTCACCTGAAACACGGTGAAAACACGCAGGGAATGAGTCTCGGAACAAGACTCAGTAGGGATCACTCGAACCCTACCTCGTAAAACGAGAAACCACTACTCTAGCGGTAGAAAGGTACCTCGGAAAGGAAAGCCCTGTACTCTACAGAACTAGGCCCTAACGGCACGCAAACCGACACACGTGCCACGGTACGAGAAGACCGAAACTCAACGGTCGAACCGTCAAAACCCGAAGGTCGGAAACACACGACTGACAGTCTGACACTCCGTACTCAACAGGAGTACCACCCACTAGAAGCACGGCCGGTAGCGTCCCCTGACGTCTTACACCGCACCGCAGGTGAACCGCCTGACATGGTAGGTCCTACCCGAGGCGCAAACACCGTACAAGTAACTACAACAAGTGACTAGCTGGGGTCACGCCCGTCGACGTGGGTCCAACCGCCCCCAACCACGTGTGCACACACAGACCGCGCGTCCCTGGTCTGGCCCTCTGACCGGTTTTCCCCTCAGCCGGACTCTGGCTGCAAGACGTGGGGCCCAACGGTAACCGGTCCACAAACCGTCTCTAAAGGTCAGCCCGTACACCACTCCCTGGTGCGACTAGCACACGCGTACTAGTAGGCTACGACTAGTGGAGGGTCACAGAAGGAGTAGACTCTCAAGTCTCGGAAAACAACGGTGCAACTGCAGGTACGAGGAACGCTCCTTGTACCAACACCGACGCACGGTGTCCAGCTGACAACAACATCTCCCGGTACACTCTGTACGACGAGAGACACACCGACGCAACCCGTACCCTTGAACGGTCCACACTGGGCCGCTCAGGGATGTGCGGTCACACAGGGACCGCACAAGGGTTAGAACGGTCATATCAGGACCGTTCCACCCAGGGTCCAAACGACAGATAAACGGCCAACACAGGACCGTTCAAACAGATGTGCGGCCAACTCTTGACCGCACGTGGGTGAGGAACGGTCACCTCCTGGCCGCTCGTCTCCCAACGGTAAAAAGCCTGGACGGTTAGTCCTTAGCCGCACTTTGGGAAGGGCGGCTACGGCTTAGCCGTTCAGGTGTTGTGCGGTCAGGGCCAGACCGCACATCCAACCATAGCGCTAGGGGATGTACGGCCAGCACCTGGCCGTGCAAGGGGTTATGCGGTCAGCTCATGGCCGCACATCCCAGAGCACTGCACAACGGTCACAACCAACGGTCAAAACCCTTGGGGTTGGGCGGTGGCTGTGGGGCCGCACATTAGGATATGCGGTCCCACGATAGACCGCTCAAGCCCACTGCGCGCCAAGCCTCACCCAAAGCGCGCCGAGCCGATGAACGGTCCGAACGGAACCGCATAGGGGTTGTGCGGCCACTGGTTCGACCGCACATCGCTCACCGGCGAGAAAATGGCGAACCTCACCGGAATCGCCCAATCGGCCTCAAAACAAACCCCACGGAGGGGGAAATGGCGAGAGAAGAACCCCCAAGCCCCCTAGCATGCTCCTACGCCCTTAAACCGTGAAATCGGGGCTCAAAACGATGGATCGGACGAACTCACCCCGCGGCATGATCGACCCTTCCCGGCTCAAAATAAACCCCTCTCGACCTCGTCTCGAGCTGAAACTCACGGGGAAGGAAGACATGAGGCTAAGGAACGTCACCCTACCTCCGGTCCGCGACGAAACGCTCCGATCCGAGCTCGAAATCGCGAAGAACGCCGCTAGAATCTCGCCTCTCCACGCCTCCCACGCTCGCCGTATGCCCGCACGATCGCCTCGCCGCCGCCCACGTCACCGCGCCGTCGCCCCGCCGCCGTCTGCAGCCGGAGGGGAGCTCGCCGTGGCCAACCGGGAGGAAGAGAGGGAGAGGGAGGGAGACACGGTGGAGGAGGAAGGAGGAAGAAGAAAAGAGAAAAGAAGAAAAAAGAAAAGAAAAGAAAATGGGAATATATAGAAAATCCGATTTTTCGGAAAAATACCGAAAATTAGAAAAATACATTTCCGGAATCCTCGGAGCGCACCGATCGCAACGGTACCACTCGTGCCTCGGGGAACTGCCCGGTTCGCCCGCAGCGAGCGTCCGAAGAAAAAGCCGAAACACACACCGGAAATCGGAAAACACACGCGGAAAAAGCCGCGGAACGCCTCCGGGCCTCTGAAACGACTCCGGATCGCGCCGATCCGAACACGAAAGATGTCCGAAACGAAATTTCGGACACAACGGAGCCGGACGCTCCGAAAACCAGATCCGGGACCCATGAAGAAGGATCCGAAAGTTCCGGGATATTACAGGTGGCTAGAGGGTGTACCGACGACGGTGGCTGAAGGGGCGTACCGACGAAGGGCATGGGGAGCCCACTCCTCCTCCTTTTCTTTTAAGGCTTTTCTTTTCTTCTTTTCTGATTTTATTAAGTTTGCATGGGTTTCTTCTTTTCTTCTCTTGATCAATTCTCATTCTTTCTCCCATGAGGATGAATGTTCAAGTTGTTTAGTGGTCGTTCGATTTGGCTCTCTTTATGTTGATTACGGCTCCCTTGCCTCGGTTAAAGCATTTTACCGTTATTCACTTTTTTATTTGTTTGTTGCCTTCTTTTAGTCCTTTTTAACGTATGGTCGTTCCATTTGTTGGTTGCTTCCTTTTATCTTTTTAATATGTTATCGTTTCTAACGAAAATTCGGCAGCATCTCCCCTTGACCCGAGCGTAAGGGAGATACAGGGAACGCGCCCACATGGAGTGGCGGAATCCGACAACTGGAGGTGGGCGCCCGAGAGCGGCAACACCTTTAATAAAACTTCGGAAAACTCGGAGGCAACGGTGAGTGGAAGACTATCCCAGGACTGGCTAAGGGGGATGCACCGGGAAAGAAGAAGGGGCAAGTGTGCCGGGCCAAGGAGGTCAAGGGTATGGCAGTGAAGGCCATGAAGGCCGTGCCGAGGAAGGCCCAAAGGGGCGTACCGGCGAGGGCCATCATAGGCGTGCCGGGGGAAGGCAGCCAAGGCCGTGCCGGCGAAGGGTGTTGAAGAGTGCACCGGCGAAGGCCCGATGGGGGTGTGCCGGCGAAGGCCTGATCAGGCGCGCCGGCGAAGGGTTCAAAGAGGGCGTGCCGCTGAAGGCTAGGGTGTGCCGCTGAAGGCACGGCTGGGCGTGCCGTTGGAGGCACAATCAGGGTGTGCTGTTGGAGGCACAGCTGGGGGTAAATGAAAGCGAAAACGCTCAACAAGAAATAAACCCTAAAGAAGGGACAGAAGAAAGGGGCGTGAAACACCGAAGGATGTAAACACGGAAGACATACATTTGGAGACATCCGAGGAGACATTTGCAAGCCTTCTACTTTTATTCTCATAAGAGGAGTGCCCCAAAGGGGCTAATACATCGCAACGATGGCAAAACAAGAAATGAAAGGAAAGAAAGAGGAAAAGAAAATACAGTGGGGGGAACGGAGCGTGGACTCCTCCCCTCCCGGACCTCACTCCCCCTCTCCACCCACTCTTCTTCTCTTCTTCTCTTCTATCTTCTTTCTCTTCACTCAAGCGATGGTGGTCGGAGTGGCAGGCTCTTCTTCTTCTCTTATCCTTCTTCTCTTTCTCTTCACGCGGACGGCGGTGGACGGACCAGCAGGGGGGAAGCCAGAGCCTCCCCTCCTCCTCTTTCCTTCTTCTCTTCTTCTTCTCTTCTTCTTCTTCTTCTTCTTCTCTTTTCTGGCAGCTCAGTCGTGGCTCCCTCCACTGGCCTCCCTCTCTGTCTCTTCGCCGAAGAAGGGGGGCTTTAGCACGGTAGTCGGAGGCGGGAAGTGACTGGCCATGATGAGGTTTGACTTCCCCGCCCTTGGTGACAGAGGAGTAGCATGTGTGGCCCAACCTCCGGCTGACACCTCGGACAGCCCACTGCGCGCCAAGAATCTATAGGGTATGGGCATAAGATCTCGTCTGCAAGGCGTGCCGCTGAAGAGCCAGAAAGGCGTGCCGCTGGAAGACACAGCAAGCGTACCGCTGGAGGGCCAAAAGGGCGTGCCGTTGACGGGGCTGGCAGGCGCGCCGTTGAAGGGGCTGGCAGGCGCGCCGTTGAAGGGCCTGAAATAGTGTAAGGCTTGACATAGTGTGCCGTGGAAGGCTTGAAATAGTGTGCCGTTGAAGGCTTGACTGTTATTGTTGGTGTGCTACATGCCAATTTCGGGTCGGGTAGGCCCAATAGTTGTACGATCTTGTTCATTATTAATAAAATGGTATTTGAGCGTAAATATGCGATTGTGTTACTTTACGTTGTCCCTAGGATATGTGGTTGTAAAGTCAGCTCGAGATGGGATCTCGAACATGAGATTGACTTTACATGTACACATACCTTAAACTGTTCATGGTTGGAGGGTAATCACTCGGGGACTTTGATTACCTATTAAACCAGTACACATGATGTGTCAGTGACCAGTCTCATGGTCATTGGTGCGGGGCACCAACACATATGTGTAGGTGTATGTCCTTGGAGGATGTACACTGAACTGATCCGCTATTGGATCTTCAGATGGTTGATTATACCTAATGTCAACTGAAGATCCAACTGTCTCAGTAGCATCGTTGGTCCTTTGACCTGAGGCATTGATCGGATCTTACACGAGGACTGGAATGGTTTAATTACTTGACTAAGTGACTTTAACCATAAGTCATGAGTTGCCGAGTCGTTAACCACTCCAGGATACGTGTGAAGATCATCAATAGTCAAGAAGGGATCGCTCACTATCGGGTATATATCAGACAGTTAATGGGTCATGACATTGACGCTCCGTTAAATCCCTGGCCAGGGTCGTATGAGTTCATTTAGGACGGACGTCATACACTTTAAGGAGGTCATAGTCAAATGGCACGATCATGGGGTTTGACAGAAACCGTACCCTCGATCGTACCAGACTCATAGAATGAGCGAGGGATTATATCGATGCGATAACTGTGGACTTACAGGTACCAGACAGGATGGTTTAAACCCGGCGTCCTCTAGGATCACGCGGATTTGTTTGACCCAACGTGATCAAAGGTTCGGGATAAATTAAACTATTCTTCGGCTCTGGTAGAAGTGAAGAATACGTTTAATTTACTTCTAATTGGGAATTAGAAGTTAATGGGCCTTAAACTAGAGTGACTAAGAGCCTAGAGGATCACACACAATGGATTCTTGGGTGACGGAATATTATTGTACAAGTGTATGTATTAATTCCCTTTAATTCCTTTTGGAAAGGAGTGTAAATGGGGCTTAATACATATGTATAATAATGGAAAGGTCATATATACAATTTTGGTCCTTTAGAGGTCTTTAGAAAAGGGTCCAAAACTCTATATATATGGCAACCTACGTGAAGCTCATTCGAGCTTCTCCTTCCCAACTCTTAGGCTAAGCAAGCATTAAGGCTTAAGAGGAGGATTAGCTCCTCCCCTTTCCTCCCTCTTGCTCTCTTTCTATAGAAGGTGAAAAAGGGCCTGGGAAGGTCGTGCCGGGGAGGTATCGTCGCTGCGCAAGGGTTCGTGTGGATCTGTTCTAGAGGCCGTTGTAGATTCTAAGAAATCCACTTAGAACAATTATGAAAAATAAAAGAATAAGCATGCACGAGGTGCAAATATGGAGATGTGATCGCCAGAGACGCGAAGGCCTCAAAAAATATAACAAAATAATCACATGGAGGGATCGCAAAAATACCTTGAAACGCGGGGATGTGAGTGCTCCTTTCTCTTCTAGATCGGCAGGCCGATGAAGAGAGTTCTTCTCAATTTGATTACCCTTGCAAAATCAACAAACACCAATAAAGAAATTGAATTAGAAATATGGTGAGTGTAGCATCAAATTCTTAATAAAAATATGAGCATGAAAATATGTGCAAGAACACACCTTAAGGGTGGTTGCCCCTAAACCCCTATGCAAAAAGGGTGGGAAAATATGATGAATGCAAAAGATGATGTAAAATATATAAAAGATGTGTGCGAGAGTGCACTGTGGGGGAGATTTCTCAACACGGTTGAGAATAGAAGATGAACAACAGAAGGATGGAATGATGCATGCATATGAATCTAACGAAATACGAAATTAAAAGAGTAAAAGAGCCTGATGCTTCTTGGCTTTGATACGCGATGGGGAGAAAGATTTAAAAGGATGAAGTGATGAAGATGCACGAAGGCTTCTCCTAAGCCAAAGCAGCAACAGCACCTGCAAAACAGAAGAAAACGGAGGAAGAAGAATAATCGAAAGGGGAGGGATCCAACCAGTTAACAGAGAAGCAGTCTCTATTAATAGGTTGAAGAGAAGATAAGAACGGGCAAGAGTCCTACAGAGGTAAGACTCCAATCCCAATCGAGGAAGGTGACTGAAGAAGGCAAGGACTCTTCTGGGGAAAGCTGCGTTCGTTTAGAACACGAAAGATGAAACACGACTTAAACAAGGGCGTCAATTCAAGAATTGACGACCTGACCAAGGACATTACTTAAAACACGCCTTCAACAAAGGCGTCAATTCAAAAAATAATTTTTTTTAAGAAAAAACTTCCCTTTATTTGACATTTGTAAAAGACGCCTGAGGGAGAAAACGTCAATTTTGGAATTGACGACATGCAAAGATACGTTATTTTAATTTAACACGAATTTATTGAAAAAGACGCCTTGCACAAGGGCGTTAAAATTAGCCAAAAGAATTGACGACCTAATCAAGGTCGTTAATTCAAAAATATTCAAAATAGGGCCATTTTTTATTTCTCAATATTATTTTCTCATTTTTAGGTGGAGGTGCATCTCAATGTGCTGATTCCAACGACTATTTTTGCGTATTTTTCTGACACCCGGAAGGCCACCAAATCACCTCTAGAAGTGGGTTGAAAATAATATTAAAATAATTAATTGAAAAGTGACGCCCACACTATATGTCGTTAATTCCAAATTTTTGATTTTTATTTTATTTAAAATAAAATAACGTCCTTTCACATGTCGTTACTTCCAAAAAAATTCGAAAAAAACTCAGAAAAATCCAGAAAAATTATAAAACAAGTGGACTTGACCCCTGATGCATGTGTCGTCAATTTTCTTTTATTTTCTTTTAATTTTCTTAAAAAGAAATGACGCCCCTCTTTAAGTCGTTAATTCCGAAAAATACATAAAAATAGAGAAAAATACCCAGAAAATCCAAAAAATCCAAAAAAAATAGGAATTTATAAGAACATGGTGAAAAAAAGGAAAAATCTAAAAAAAATGAGAAAAATCACTCAAACAAAGGTAATTTGAGGGTCAAATTGGGGCATTACAAGGTAATATGAGATGTGCTCACAGTAATGTCAATTTTGGCGTGTCTACAGCTGCCCCGCCTTGGCGTCTGCTTTGCAAGGGAGCAGAGCAAACTGAAAAGTAGATGCCAAGGTGTGATGAGACACGCAATCAACATCACTTGAGGAGAATTAAATCAAAAGCTCGAGATGAAGCAATCCCGGGAAATTCAATGAAATCAACGATGTTTGGATAAAAAGAGGGAGTGTGCACGCGGGCACGAAGGAGATAAAAGAAGATGATCAACTTCCAGCGCGGTAGAAGTACCTCAGGTCACAAACCTGTAGGTTTCACCATTGGGGAGCAGTTACCAGTCAATGTGGACGTGCTGCAGCCAAGGTAGATCAAAGGGAAAATGATTAAAATAAGATGATAGAAATCCAAACAAGGAGCTTTCGAGAAAATGACCCAAAACAGCGACAAAACGAACTGAGGACACAATTCGGCATGGAATATCTCATATCTGGAAAGATTAAGATCAATTTGACTTTCCAAATCAGCTCATCAGAATGATTTTCCAAAATCATTTCAAATTCCTATATGAATGCATGCTGGGTTTAAAGGGAAAAGTTAAAACAAATGAAAATATAAGATAATCAAGGATAATATTGTTAAACTGCCAAGATTGGGTCAAGAAACCCATTCTGCGAGCCGATACTAAGTCGAAGCCCGTTTATCCGCGCACCAACTCACAAAAGGGAACCATCGTCCCCAGTCCTAGACGGCTCAACGGCCTATCCGTGTGACTAAGACTCCTCTGGAACCATCATTGTTTTTGATGAAGGGGAACTCAAATCCCAGATTTACCAAAGTCACAAGGTCCTTGATATAATTTAGTAGCATAATAACATATAGTAGGAATGCATACAGGGAGATGGTGATAGCAATGAGCATGGGGGAACTGAAAAATGAGGTGCAAGCACCGTGGGGTTTGGATGATGATGCCCAGTCGGTGGGACCAAAAGCTTCTTCCTGCGCTCAAAGATTCATCAGCCAAGATATAAAAGATAACAAGCAATGAATAAGGCATTTAAGCATAGCAAACATAACATCAAAGCAATCAAATTTTGTATAAATATCATTCAAACATGTATAGCATGAATAGCATTGCATTGCAAAACATCATTGTTTATCGTTTGTCATGAGGATGACAATCTTGGCATGCCAAGATTTGGAGTTGAATGATCATAATCAAATAATGCCCAGTGGCAAAGTGATCAAGGAATTGATAATGCCCATTGGCAAAGTGATCAAGTGAAATCAGCAGGAGTTGATTAAAAAGATCTGGAGATGAACGATAATCAGGAGATATGAGGAAATGATAATCAAAATGCCCAGAGTGACATGTCATGAGAATATCGGGAAGAATCAATAGATTGATAGTAATAAGTGGAGAGAGGACTCATCCCGTGCTCTTGGTCCTTGCAAAGTTGTCCCTGCAAAAGCACCATCAGAAAAATGTAATTTTTTTTGGATTTCGAAATATGCAAATTTTTATGAGTTTTGAAAAAGATATTTGAATTTTTATGGATTTTGAAAAATATTTCAATTTTTATGAATCTTTGAAGAAATATCTGATTTTTTGTTTGATTTTACTCAGAAATATTCAATTTTTTTGTTTGATTTTGTAATATTCAATTTTTTTAGATTTTGGTTTAGACATAGCTAATGCAGCATCAAAGGGTGTTTAAACCATTAATTGGGGGTCCTCGTTCCTTCCCTTTTTGCTAAAATTTTCTAAAGCCGGGCGTGCATTGAAAGTGGCATCCTATAACCGACCGCCTTTGATTAACGGTGCTCCTACCAAGGCCATACCCGAGAAACATTCGGTCTTAGAGGGAGAAGAGAAGAATAATTGATGATAAGCTTTATGCAGGATGGGAGATGTCGGGACTTGAATTCCTTCCAAGGTGTTTCCCCTCAAAGAGGTAGTCTGTTGCGCTGGGGCTTTATGCCTTTGATTTTAGACCCTTGACATGCATACGACCAGGGTTTTCCCTGCGGGGACTTTGCCACTCTTGACATGCCATAATTCACAATTTTGCTTTTATCAAAATTTTGGCTTGATTTTCATAGTAGCCCTTTTGGCGAGATGTATATCATGAAAACTCATATGAAAACTCATATTGATTTTGGGTCAAGACTGCCCCTATTTGAGACTCCTCTCGTATTGGGGATTACCTAGGTTGGGTCATCTCATCCGTCAACCTCTTGCCCCTGCATTCGGCCGAGTAAAGAAGAGAAAAGACTTTCAGATATACTCATGGCATGACCAAAGTAGGGACGGTGTTTAACCAAAGGAGCCGGCTAAGGACGCCGTGAAGTGTGTGGAATGCCCAGCTAAGGGTTACTCTTAACAAGTGGGGAGAGAATGTTGAATTCCCAGCGTGGGGTTCTTATTACCAAAGGTGCTACAAAAAATAAGCCTAAAGACTCTTTTTGAGAATGATTTAATTAAGATAAAGATTTAAAACACCACTTTTGATTTTGTTAAGAAGCACTTTATTTTGAAAACCATGCGTGAAGCAATGAGGGAATGATATCATAAAATGAGTACTTACGCCAATATGTTACCTTGCAACCTTTGTAGAAGCAGCTGTCAGAGGTGAGGTTGATCATCGTGGGATAGTCCTCTTTGGCAGTCAAAAGGATTGGAAGCAAAGGGTTGGAAAGTGGCTTAACAAGAAGGAGTGGTGCCAAGACCAGACTCAGACGAATAAGGAGAAAAGGAAGAGAGGCGAGGGCTAGAACTCCCTTACTAAGGCGCGGAGACCCTGATCACATGGAACGGTCTACAGAAGAAGCGGAGAATTAGAAGGAGGAGTGAGGACTAAAGCCTCGAAAGCAGTGAGAGAATGGGCAGATGTCCAAGGCAGTGGATGTGGAAAAGTTGGGTCGGACCCAGGATGAATTATGAGGAGAAATTGGTAGATGGAAAGAGGCAGATCCGGAGGGTCCGGAGGTAGAGGAGGAGAATCATGAGCGGAAGAAGAATCAGGAGGCTCCGGAGGGGAAGAATCTCGAGGGACGCGATGCCCTGGGAAGAAATATGCAAAAAGATGGTGAAAAAGGAAGAAGAGGACAAAGGATGTGATATCCTGGAGGAGCAGGAAGATGAGACAGAGGAAAGATGGACGGTCCGGAGGTTTCGGAGGAATGGAATGCCGAGGGACGCGGTGCCCGGGGAAGAATGGATGAAAATGATTAGGAGGGTCCGGCGGTTCCGGAGGGATAACAAAAGGAGGGACGCGATGCCCTGGGAGAAAAGAAAAATCCGGAGGTTCCGGAGGAATAAGATATCGAGGGACGCGATGCCCTGGGAAACAATGGGGAAAAAGATGATGGAAAAGGAAGAAGAAAATGAAGGATGTGATGTCCCGGAGGAACAGAAGGACGAATCGGAGAAAAGATGGAGGGTCCGGAGGTTCCGGAGGGATGGAATGCCGAGGGACGCGATGCCCTGGGAGAAGAGAAAAATCCGGAGGTTCCGGAGGAATAAGACAGAAAGGGGCGCGATGCCCAACGGATAAAGAGAGGGGTGAAAGATCCGGAGGTTCCGGAGGAAAAAGATAGAAAAGGGCGCGATGCCCTGGGAGAAAGTCCGGAGGTCCCGGAGGAAGAAGACGGAAAGGGGCACGATGCCCAGGGAGAATCAGTAAGAAACCCAGAAGATCCGGACTTGAGGGTGTGTAGGGACGCGATGCCCAAATAGCACGATCCGGAAGTTCCGGAGGAAGAAGATGGAAAAGGGCGTGATGCCCTAGCAGGATAAAGGAGAAATTCGGAGGGTCCGGATGCAGGAGTTGGAAAGGGGCGCGATGCCCTGAGAAGAGATTGGAAAGGGGACAATGCCCGAGTAATGAGGATGAAGATGAATAGGATGGGAAATGCGGGATATCCGGAGGTGCCGGAAGGCGGGGAAGATACGGGTTTGGAAACCCGGGAAGCTGGATGTGCAAACGTATGCAAATGCAATGCAACAGATGTGATGGATGCATGGATGCAACAGAATGCATGAGATGCAAAGAATATGAAGAATGTGAAGGGTGAGAGGATGAGATCTTCCTTTTTACCTTTGGAGTGGCCCATGAAGAAATTGTGATAGACAATAATGTGAATGGAGTTGAATAGAAGGTGGATAAAATAGTGGAAGATCCCTTAGCATCAAGATAACTGCCCCTCCACGGCAGTGAAAGTGTATAGCCACTCGGCCCAAAGAAAGAAGCTTCAATAATAAACGACAACCCTCTTGAAGAGTGAAGATTAATAATGTGAGGGAGTTGGGAAGTTGGGACAGGAAGCATTGCCATGCCCATTGATTGCGGCATATAAAGAATGTTGACAAAAATGGGCATTCGCCCCTTGTATGGAAGAACGAATTCAGGATTTGAAAGTTGGAGCAAGGGGTGCCCTGCCCTGCCCTTGGGTGGCATCAACGCTTGGCATTCTTCTCTAGCGAGCAGTGGCGGCTTGACCTCTTCAGCCGTGCTTGGCACAATAACCCGGATTGGCATCCGGCAAATGAACTCTTGCATCTTGAACTGCACGGCAGTGGCCAAATTCTTCTTTCGCGGCTCTTGATCATCCTCGGCACAAGTGTTTGTAGCAGCGCTCCCCTTCCGTGTAGTAAAGGGAGGTGAAGCGGAGGTGGGCGGCTTCATGGATAGCAGGGGTATAATGGAAGGTGTTGGAGAAAGGATTAGTGGAAGTGGAGGTTCAAACACATCGAGCTTTTCCTTTTGCTCGGAAGTAGTCGGGATTGGCTTGAGTGCAAAAAAGGGTGGATCCTGCTCAGGATTAACCATGGGTAAGGGTAATAGGCTAAGTGGTGAAATGGGAGTGGCCAGGTTTGGGGTTACAGGTGTAATGGAGGGTTGAGGTGGCGGTAACGGGAGGTTAATTGGGGACGGTTCGACGGTAGGCTCGGTGGAGGCCAATGGTGTGGAGGTTAATGGCTTAATGAGTGGAGGTTTAGTGGAAGGCTCAGGGAAGGCTGGTGTCACGAAGGTTAATGGTATAGTTGGTGGAGGTGTAATTGGTGGAGGTTTGGTGTGGAGAAAATGCCGAACGGGGTGAGCGGCGTTAAGGATAGGAGGAGACTCCAGATGTGCCGGCGTGGGTGATTGGAGTATCGACCCATCATCGTAACACCAGCTAGTCTCATAAACGGGGGTTGGATTGGGTATGGTGGCTTCATCCTGAGCAGGGGGTTCATCAAATAGTAATGGGGGGAGAGGGAAACGAAGGAAACTCGGAAGGGGTGCCTGCACAGCTTCATCATCGTCGTATACCGCTTCAAATTCTTCAATCACCGGCTCTTGCTTGCTTGAACCGCCGATGCCGTAATCGTCTCTCCTGTCTTTCTATTCTTTCTCCATCCTTGTAATATCATCTAGAGCAGCGTGGAGAGGATTGACTGGAGCAGGAGGAGCGGGCCGTGGGCTCGTAACCCTCTTTAATTGTTCCTCCAAAGAAGCGACTTTGTCGATAAGAGCTTGCTGGAGGGGTGTGACTTGAGCAACAGGGGGTTGGTAGGGCCTTGAAGGAGGGGCCGTATAAAAAGGCCGTGGAAGGGGATTAATGGGCCGACCCATAGAAGAACTCGGATGGGCCGGATTGCAAGGGGTAGATGGGCCTTGGGGCCGTGATGGAGGAGGAATAGAAGGAGGTGGGTGTCGGACCACCCGAGTAGGAATATGAATAGAAGAGGGAAGTGGATGATGGGCCACCCGCATAGGATTGGAGGGAGGATGAGATGAATGAGATGCACCCTCAACAGCGGCCTTAAGGGCTTGAATTTGTTGAGGGGTGAGATGATCTAATGCATGAATGATTTGGGAAACCTTCTCATCATTGGGACGAGACGGTCCCGTAGGAGTAGTGGCTCGCGATGGGATTGAAGGACCATGGGATTGGATATTGCCCATGGGTCGGGCAACACCGTAAGAATGAGGACGTGGTCCTTTGAAAGAATTATGGTGAGAATGATGAACATGTTGAAATTGAGGGGAATAAGATGTGCTAGGTTGATCACCCTCATGAACATTAATTGAGTTAAACATGTTGACTTTCTTATCAAGGTAATCCAAATAATTCAATGTGCAATCAAAACAGTTCGCAGAAATAGCAAACAAGTTGGAATGGTTACCTTTGACTTCTTATGTTTGAACCTTGGTGAATTAAGGATTTTTAACAAAATTATGATTCACACAAGGGAGGAACCTAGTTTCAAATGTGATTTCAACTCCGGTGCCAACTAGGAACACTCTCTCACCGTGTATGGCCAACTAAACCCGGGACTTCAAAGGGTACAACCTGCCCGGCGTCCGTGAGGGAATCCACGGGTGCGGGGACTTACAGAGGCTTGGTTTAGGAATTTCCAATCCAAAGAGACGGAGTGCTCAATGGAGGGTCCTTCCTTCACCAAGAGGGTGTGTGGAATCCTAGTGTAGAGAGAGGAGGTCTCCCAAACCAATGCAAATGAATGAATGCAGAGTAAACAAGCCAATCACAGCAATTTAATCAATCAACAAATATAAGCATGAATCAGCATGAAAAAGCCACCCACGGGAGGGGTCTGTAAACCCACAGGAAAGAAACGCCCTGGCAGGGGGCGCTACCAAGGACGACAGCGTGGCTGTCGTGAATCGCTGTGAGGGCCCAGAAGCAGTGAAAAAAAAAGCGCCTTGGAGTGAGGCGCTATATATAAAAGGACGCCCCTGGGTGAGGGCGTCAAATGTAAACACGCGCCTTGATGTGAGGCGCTAAGCAACAAAAAGACGCCCTGGATCAGGGCGTTAAAATAAAACGCGCCTCTGTCTAAGGCGTTAATTTCCTCTATCTCCAGAAAAACTCCACGGCCAGAAATATCAAATACTCACAGTCAGAGGCAATCAACAAATATATGAATTAAGATATTAGCATGCTCATCAAAAATTTGGATAAGTGGAAATTCTAAAAAAAAAAATCTATCAAACCGACAGATCACATGGGGAGAGTGCAATGCACAATGGAGGGTGCCCGTGGGGCACAAAAAGGAGACGCACCGTGGGTGCAAAAGGGGAGATGGCACACGTGGGTGCCCAAGGGGAAATGGTAATCAAAAGAAAAACGAAAGGGGTCCCACCATGATCGCCAATTTGTAGATTCTAAGAAATCCACTTAGAACAATTATGAAAAATAAAAGAATAAGCATGCACGAGGTGTAAATATGGAGATGTGATCGCCAGAGACGCAAAGGCCTAAAAAAATATAACAAAATAATCACATGGAGGGATCGCGAAAAATACCTTGAAACGCGGGGATGTGAGTGCTCCTTTCTCTTCTAGATCGGCCGGCCGATGAAGAGAGTTCTTCTCAATTTGATTACCCTTGCAAAATCAACAAACACCAATAAAGAAATTGAATTAGAAATATGGTGAGTGTAGCATCAAATTCTTAATAAAAATATGAGCATGAAAGTATGTGCAAGAACACACCTTAAGGGTGGTTGCCCCTAAACCCCTATGCAAAGAGGGTGGGAAAAATATGATGAATGCAAAAGATGATGTAAAATATATAAAAGATGTGTGCGAGAGTGCACTGTGGGGGAGATTTCTCAACACGGTTGAGAATAGAAGATGAACAGCAGAAGGATGGAATGATGCATGCATATGAATCTAACGAAATACGAAATTAAAAGAGTAAAAGAGCCTGATGCTTCTTGGCTTTGATACGCGATGGGGAGAAAGCTTTAAAAGGATGAAGTGATGAAGATGCACGAAGGCTTCTCCTAAGCCAAAGCAGCAACAGCACCTGCAAAACAGAAGAAAACGGAGGAAGAAGAATAATCGAAAGGGAGGGATCCAACCAGTTAACAGAGAAGCAGTCTCTATTAATAGGTTGAAGAGAAGATAAGAACGGGCAAGAGTCCTACGGAGGTAAGACTCCAATCCCAATCGAGGAAGGTGACTGAAGAAGGCAAGGACTCTTCTGGGGAAAGCTGCGTTCGTTTAGAACACGAAAGATGAAACACGACTTAAACGAGGGCGTCAATTCAAGAATTGACGACCTGACCAAGGGCATTACTTAAAACACGCCTTCAACAAAGGCGTCAATTCAAAAAATAATTTTTTTTAGAAAAAACTTCCCTTTATTTGACATTTGTAAAAGACGCCTGAGGGAGAAAACGTCAATTTTGGAATTGACGACGTGCAAAGAGACGTTATTTTAATTTAACAGGAATTTATTGAAAAAGACGCCTTGCACAAGGGCGTTAAAATTAGCCAAAAGAATTGACGACCTAATCAAGGTCGTTAATTCAAAAATATTCAAAATAGGGTCATTTTTTATTTCTCAATATTATTTTATCATTTTTTAGGTGGAGGTACATCTCAATGTGCTGATTCCAACGACTATTTTTGTGTATTTTTCTGACACCCGGAAGGCCACCAAATCACCTCTGGAAGTGGGTTGAAAATAATATTAAAATAATCAATTGAAAAGTGACGCCCACACTATATGTCGTTAATTCCAAATTTTTGATTTTTATTTTATTTAAAATAAAATAACGTCCTTTCACATGTCGTTAATTTCAAAAAAATCTGAAAAAAACTCAGAAAAATCCAGAAAAATTGTAAAACAAGTGGAATTGACGCCTGATGCATGTGTCGTCAATTTTCTTTTATTTTCTTTTAATTTTCTTAAAAAGAAATGACGCCCCTCTTTAAGTCGTTAATTCTGAAAAATATAAAAAATAGAGAAAAATGCCCAGAAAATCTAGAAAAATCCAAAAAAAATAGGAATTTATAAGAACATGGTGAAAAAAAGGAAAAATCTAAAAAAAGTGAGAAAAACCACTCAAACAAAGGTAATTTGAGGGTCAAATTGGGGCATTACAAGGTAATATGAGATGTGCTCACAGTAATGTCAATTTTGGCGTGTCTACAGCTGCCCCGCCTTGACGTCTGCTTTGCAAGGGAGCAGAGCAAACTGAAAAGTAGATGCCAAGGTGTGATGAGACACGCAATTAACATCACTTGAGGAGAATTAAATCAAAAGCTCGAGATGAAGCAATCCCGAGAAATTCAATGAAATCAACGATGTTTGGATAAAAAGAGGGAGTGTGCACGTGTGCACGAAGGAGATAAAAGAAGATGATCAACTTCCAGCGCGGTGGAAGTACCTCAGGTCACAAACCTGTAGGTTTCACCATTGGGGAGCGGTTACCAGCCAATGTGGACGTGCTGCAGCCAAGGTGGATCAAAGGGAAAATGATTAAAATAAGATGATAGAAATCCAAATAATGAGCTTTCGAGAAAATGACCCAAAACAGCGACAAAACGAACTGAGGACACAATTCGGCATGGAATATCTCATATCTGGAAAGATTAAGATCAATTTGACTCTCCAAATCAGCTCATCAGAATGATTTTCCAAAATCATTTCAAATTCCTATATGAATGCATGCTGGGTTTAAAGAGAAAAGTTAAAACAAATGAAAATATAAGATAATCAAGGATAATATTGTTAAACTGCCAAGATTGGGTCAAGAAACCCATTCTGCGAGCCGATACTAAGCCGAAGCCCGTTTATCCGCGCACCAACTCACAAAAGGGAACCATCGTCCCCAATCCTAGACGGCTCAACGGCCTATCCGTGTGACTAAGACTCCTCTGGAACCATCATTATTTTTGATGAAGGGGAACTCAAATCCCAGATTTACCAAAGTCACAAGGTCCTTGATATAATCTAGTAGCATAATAACATATAATAGGAATGCATACAGGGAGATGGTGATAGCAATGAGCATGGGGGAACTGAAAAATGAGGTGCAAGCACCGTGGGGCTTGGATGATGATGCCCAGTCGGTGGGACCAAAAGCTTCTTCCTGCGCTCAAAGATTCATCAGCCAAGATATAAAAATAACAAGCAATGAATAAGGCATTTAAGCATAGCAAACATAACATCAAAGCAATCAAATTTTGTATAAATATCATTCAAACATGTATAGCATGAATATCATTGCATTGCAAAACATCATTGTTTGTCGTTTGTCATGAGGATGATAATCTTGGCATGCCAAGATTTGGAGTTGAAGGATCATAATCAAATAATGCCCAGTGGCAAAGTGATCAAGGATTGATAATGCCCATTGACAAAGTGATCAAGAATTGATAATGCCCATTGGCAAAGTGATCAAGTGAAATCAGCAGGAGTTGATTAAAAAGATCTGGAGATGAACGATAATCAGGAGATATGAGGAAATGATAATCAAAATGCCCAGAGTGGCATGTCATGAGAATATCGGGAAGAATCAATAGATTGATAGCAATAAGTGGAGAGAGGACTCATCCCGTGCTCTTGGTCCTTGCAAAGTTGTCCCTGCAAAAGCACCATCAGAAAAATGCAATTTTTTTTGGATTTCGAAATATGCAAATTTTTATGAGTTTTGAAAAAGATATTTGAATTTTTATGGATTTTGAAAAATATTTCAATTTTTATGAATCTTTGAAGAAATATCTGATTTTTTGTTTGATTTTGCTCAGGAAATATTCAATTTTTTTGGATTTTGGTTTAGACATAGCAAATGCAGCATCAAATGGTGTTTAAACCATTAATTGGGGGTCCTCGTTCCTTCCCTTTTTGCTAAAATTTCCCAAAGCCGGGCGTGCATTGAAAGTGGCATCCTATAACCGACCGCCTTTGATTAACGGTGCTCCTACCAAGGCCATACCCGAGAAACATTCGGTCTTAGAGGGAGAAGAGAAGAATAATTGAGGATAAGCTTTATGCAGGATGGGAGATGTCAGGACTTGAATTCCTTCCAAGGTGTTTCCCCTCAAAGAGGTAGTCTGTTGCGCTGGGGCTTTATGCCTTTGATTTTAGACCCTTGACATGCATACGACCAGGGTTTTCCCTGCTGGGACTTTGCCACTCTTGACATGCCATAATTCACAATTTTGCTTTTATCAAAATTTTGGCTTGATTTTCATAGTAGCCCTTTTGGCGAGATGTATATCATGAAAACTCATATGAAAACTCATATTGATTTTGGGTCAAGACTGCCCCTATTTGAGACTCCTCTCGTATTGGGGATTACCTACGTTGGGTCATCTCATCCGTCAACCTCTTGCCCCTGCATTCGGCCGAGTAAAGAAGAGAAAAGACTTTCAGATATACTCATGGCATGGCCAAAGTAGGGACGGTGTTTAACCAAAGGAGCCGGCTAAGGACGCCGTGAAGTGTGTGGAATGCCCAGCTAAGGGTTGCTCTTAACAAGCGGGGAGAGAATGTTGAATTCCCAGCGTGGGGTTCTTATTACCAAAGGTGCTACAAAAAACAAGCCTAAAGACTCTTTTTGAGAATGATTTAATTAAGATAAAGATTTAAAACACCACTTTTGATTTTGTTAAGAAGCACTTTATTTTGAAAACCATGCGTGAAGCAATGAGGGAATGATATCATAAAATGAGTACTTACGTCAATATGTTACCTTGCAACCTTTGTAGAAGCAGCTGTCAGAGGCGATGTTGATCATCGTGGGATAGTCCTCTTTGGCAGTCAAAAGGATTGGAAGCAAAGGGTTGGAAAGTGGCTTAACAAGAAGGAGTGGTGCCAAGACCAGACTCAGACGAATAAGGAGAAAAGGAAGAGAGGCGAGCCGATACTACGCCAATATGTTGACCCGCCGAAACTGAAAAAAAAGTTTTATTATTATTATTTTTTTTAAAAAAATTGTTTTGACCCTTTTTAATTTACTGTGCTCAGATATATTAATATATATATTAGATATATATATGGAAATACACAGTAAATTGAATAGAATTTTATCGAGTAAGTTAAATAGTGTTATCTCAAAAGTAAATGTCAAATGTTAAATTTTATTTAATCGATTTGAATTTACCGAGGTGAGATAATCACTATTTACCTTGAGATAAAATGGTAATAATTGAAGTTACTTTAGTAAATTTTAATTTTTGAGTTTTTAATTACTAGATAATTAGAAAATTCAAATTTTGAATTTTATTGAAGTTAAATGTGGAAAATTCAATTATTTAAATTTTAATTATTAGATAATTATTAAATTCAAATTTCGAATATTAGAAAATTACTAATTGAGGATAATTGCATTATTTTAAATTTACTTTCAAAAAAAATTATTAGATAATTAGTTTGAATTTAAATTTAATTTATTGGCATGTTTAAATTTTGAATTTAAATTTGATTATTGGATAATTAAATTAAAATTAAATTTAATTAATTATCTCAATTAGATGTCCCTGTAGAAAATGATGGTTCTTTACGTGCTTTACTTTATTTACCTTGTATTAGCCTGCTTGCGTGTTTAATTTTAGTTAATCATACTTTGATTTTTAAAATTAAACAAAGCTAGCCTATTTTTGTTTGCACATCCCATTTTTAAATTCAAAAAATAAGGATTATTTTCAAAAAATAATCCTTGATTGATTTTATTTGAATGGGTTGGCAAGTGATCATGGACTTGGATTAATGTAATTAATTGGGGTCTGCGAACCTCCTTTCTCTCTCTGTTAAAATTTCAATGTACTTCTATCTTCCTCCGTTGTTGTACTCGCCCTAAGGGCTTCTGGAATTTCATTGATATGTAATTTACTTTTTTTCGGCCTGCGAGCTGTGTAAAAGTTGTAATTACTGCGGTGTCGGAGTTTGAAAGCGCGGAGCACACCCGACGAGGGCGATCCAGCTGTTTCGGAAGCGGGCCGGATGCCTTAGTTACATTAGGAATTAAGTCCATGATCACTTACATTTTATTTTTACATTAGATGTGTAACGACCCGAGAATCCGATTACCGGGAAGGCCCGATAACCCGAGACTCGCACCAACACCCACGAGTCCGAAGACTCGGAAGGGTTAGAAGGATGGTGTGGAAACTACACAAGTATCACAAGTAATTGCAGAAATTAAATAGTTATAATATGAAGCAGGAAATAAATAAGCAATTTACATGGTCCACAATAAAAAATGAATAACAACAACAGTAGTCCACAACTAGCACAGAGGCAAGAAAGAAAAGTACAGCTACACGGGGCATACCCCGGCTCTGACCTCTGGCACTACCTCTAGGCACCCGCACCACGCTGCACCCCAGACGCGCTCCCCTGGGGCGGCGCCTCACCTGAAACACGGTGAAAACACGCAGAGAATGAGTCTCGGAACAAGACTCAGTAGGGATCACTCGAACCCTACCTCGTAAAACGGGAAACCACTACGCTAGCGGTAGGAGAGTACCTCGGAAAGGAAAGTCCTGTACTCTACACAACAAAGACCCTACGGCACGCAAACCGACACACGTGCCACGGTGAGACAACTGAAACTCAACGGTCGACCCGGCAAAACCCGAAGGTCAAAGCCACGAAACTGACAGTCTGACACTCCGTACTCGACAGGAGTACCTCCCACTAGAAGCACAGTCGGTAGCGTCCTCTGACGTCTTACACCGCATCGCAGGTGAACTGCCTGACGTGGTAGTGCCTACCCAAGGCACGAACACCACACAAGTAACCACAAACAAGTGACTAGCTGGGGTAACGCCCGTCGACGTGGGTCCAACCGCCCCCAACCACATGCGCACACACAGACCGCGCGTCCCTGGTCTGGCCCTCTGACCGGTTTTCCCCTCAGCCGGACTCTGGCTGCAAGACGTGGGGCCCGACGACAACCGGTCCACAAACCGCCTCTAAGGGTGAGCTCGTACACCACTCCATGGTGCGACCTGTACCGCGTACTGGTAGGCTACGACTAGTGGAGGGTCACTGAAGGAGTAGACTCTCAAGTCACGGAAAACAACGTCCGCATCCGACGACGTACGGGGACCACCCCACGTATCGGCCCCGTCGCACGGTGGCCACAGTCGGACTAAAAATGGGGTTACAGCCCACTCGGGGCAACCAGGCGCCTGACGGTCCACCCTTGGACCGTCACAGGCACCTGACGGTCCAGGAAGGACCGTCACAGGAGCCTGACGGTCCAACGCAGGCCGTCACACTCTCAGCGCCAAAACAGAATGTAACGCGCCTGCCCGGACGCGTTACAGACTGTGACGCGCCTAAGCAGGTGCGCCACAGAACGTAATAGCCCAGCCCGGGGGCGTTACACTTCCTGGGGGTAAAACGGCTCTGACGCACCCACCCTGGGCCGTCACAAGGCTGTGACGCGCCAGTCCTGGTGCGTCACACGCCTTGACCCCCAACGGTCAAATCAACGGTCACAAACCAACGGTCGGATGCCTCTGACGGTCCACCCCAGGCGCGTTACAGGCATGTAACGGTCTGGCGGGGTCCGTCACACTCCCAGCCCCCAGCTGGTTAACAGGGGCTGTGACGCACCCTCCCAGGCGCGTCACACGGCTGTGGCGGTCTATCAGGGGACCGTCACAGCCCCTTACCCCAAAGGCTAACAAAGTGCGTGTGACGCACCCTCCCAGGCGCGTCACACCCAAATGGCGGTCTATCGTGGGACCGTTACAATCCTTGACCCCTAAAGGCTTAACAAAGGGCATGTAACGGCCCCTCCAAGGCGCGTTACATCATGTAACGGTCCCTGGAAGGACCGTTACACGCACCCGACGGCGAAAACGGCATAACCGCCCAAAAACATCGACCACGCCCCCGTGCCTCCACCGGAGAGGGGGAAATCAAAGGGGAAGACCCCTAGGGATCCCTAGCATGATTCTAGGCCATCAAAACGCGAAATCATGCATCAAATCCATAGATCGGGCGAGCTCTCCCCAAATCATGGAAAAACCCCAACATGCTCAATCACACCCCTCTCGACCTCCCCTCGGCCTATAAACCACGGAAATGAACGGCGGGGAGCTAGGGAACGTCACCCTACCTCAATGGAGCGAATGCTCCGCCGGATCGTCCGTGAATCGCGAAGAACGCTTTGAAAACCCTCGTTCTTCCTTGAGCTCCCACGACCAACGAACGCCTCCACGATCACCTCGTCGCCGCCGTCGTCACCACGCCGTCGCCCCGTGCCGTCTACAGCCGGAGGGGACGCCGCCGCGGTCTCGCTGGACGAAGACGAGAGGAAGAGGGGGCGGTGCTCACGGTGGGGGAGAAAGGAGGAAGAAGAAGAAGAAGAAGAGGGTGGGGGAGAGAGAAAAAAATAGGGGGGGGGGTATTTATAGGAAAATCTAGAAATTTCAAAAAATACCAAAAAATAGAAAATTACATTTCAAGAATCCTCGGGACGCACCGATCGCAACGGTAGCACTCGTGCCCAGGTGAACGACCCGGTTCATCCGCAGCGAGGTTCCGAAGGAATTGCCGAAACACACACCGGAAATCGGAAAACACGTGAAGAAAAGCCGCGGAACGCCTCCGGGCCTCTGAAACAACTCCGGATCGCGCCAATTCGAACACGAAGAATGACCGAAACGAAATTTCGGACACAACAGAGCCGGACACTCTGAAAAACCAGATCCGGGACCCACGAAGAAGAATCCGAAAGGTCCGGGAAATTATAGCCCTCCCCCCTCAAGGAATTTCATCCTCGAAATTGGGAACAACCCAAGGGGAAAGAAGGGGAAGACTCACTCAAACAGGTAAGGGAACTACTGATGCATCTCGTCCTCACATTCCCAAGAAGTCTCACCACCAGAGTGCCGCTGCCACACCACCTTTACCAAGGGGATGACCCTGTTCCGCAGGCGCTGCTCTCACCTATCCTCCACGTGGATCGAAAACTCTGGGAGAGAGAGATCTGGAGTCACCTCGGGCCAAACAGAATCTTCGAGCACATGAGAGTCATCGAGCACATATTTTCGCAACATCGAGACCTGGAACACGTCATGCACCGACGCCAACTCAAGGGGTAACTGCAACCGGTAAGCAACCTCACCGATGCGCTCCAAGATCACAAAAGGACCAATGTAGCGGGGACTCAGCTTCCCACGCCGTCCAAAACGCATCACCCCCTTCATCGAGAAACTCTCAAGAACACACAATCGCCCACGGTGAACTCGAGAGGCTGCCTCCTACGGTCAGCATAGCTCTTCTGCCGACTCTGGGCCGCCAACATGTTCTGACGAACCAAGTGCACAACATCCACGCATTGTTGCACCAACTCTGGTCCCGTCACAACACGCTCACCAACCTCAAACCAATCAAGTGGAGTCCGGCAAGGACGCCCATACAGAGCCTCATAGGGAGCCATACCAATGCTCGAATGATAGTTGTTGTTATAGGCAAACTCCACCAATGGTAGATGATGAATCCAACTCCCCTGTCACTCTAGGCAGCAGGATCTCAGCATGTCCTCCAAAGTCTGGATGGTCCTCTCAGACTGACCATTAGACTGAGGATGATACGCCGAGCTAAAAGCCAACTCCATGCCAAGAGCTCGCTGGAAACTCCTCCAAAATCCAGAAGTGAAGCGCGGATCCCGATCTGAGACGATCGAAACGGGAATCCCATGCAACGACACGATCCGCTCCACATACAAACGAGCCAACTTGGACACGCTCCAGCTGAATTTGACCGGTAACAACCGAGTCACCTTCGTCAGCCGATCCACCAGCAACCAAATACTGTCTTGCCCACCCGGGGTCCTCGGCAACCCCACCACAAAATCCGTGGTCACGTGGTCCCACTTCCACGCTGGAACATCCAAGGGCTGGAGAGTACCTCCTGGTCGCTGATGCTCCGCCTTCACCTACTGACAGATCAGGCACCTGGCCACAAATTCTGCGACATCTCTCTTCATGCCAGGCCACCAGAACTGCCTCCGCAAGTTCGATACATCTTCGTCGCACCCGGGTGTACGGTGTACCTGCTCCCATGAGCCTCGCGCAGCACCGCACGACGAATCTGCTCCTCCGCTGGGACGTACAGCCTGCCACGAAACCTCGCAGCACCGTCCTCGCCTAGTTCCACATCAGCCATCGCCAGAATCCGGAGCAACTCAGGGTCTGCATGCTGAGCCTCTGTCATCTGACGACGGATAGCAAGAGTGACAGTCAGACTCGCAAGCACTGCCAACCCTGGCTCCTGGGGAATCTTGAGCCTGAAGGATACTTCGGGCACTTGTTCCCAGAGCCTCCACTTCCTCAACATCAAGGCACTGACCGTGACCTTCGACTCAGGGCATCGGCGATGACATTCATCCTGCCAGGCTGATAAGACAGGGTGAAGTCATAATCCTTCATAAATTCCATCCAACGCCTTTGCCTGAGGTTCAGGTCCCTCTGCGAGAACACGTACCTCAAACTCTGATGGTCAGTGAACACCTCGAACTTCTCGCCGTACAGATAATGTCTCCAGATCTTCAGCGCGAAGATCACCGTCACCAACTCAAGGTCATGGGTAGGGTAGTTCTCCTCGTGGGGCTTTAGCTGCCGAGATGCATAAGCCACCACTCTACCATGCTGCATCAACACAGCACCCAATCCGACCCCGGAAGCATCTGTACACACCACAAAACCTCCCGATCCAGAAGGTAAAACCAACACCGGAGCCGAGGTGAGTAATCTCTTCAGTTCCCTGAAGCTCTGCTCACACTCCTCAGACCAGACGAAAGGCACATCCTTCCACGTGAGTCTAGTCATCGGGGCCGTAATACGAGAAAAATCTGGATAAACCGGCGATAATAGCCCGCAAGCCCCAAGAAACTCCAGATCTCCGTCACCGACCTCGGCCTCGGCCACTGCATTACTACCTCGACCTTGGAGGGGTCTACGGAAATGCCATCACCAGAAATCACGTGCCCCAGAAAGTGCACCTCGCCGAGCCAAAACTCGCACTTACTGAGTTTCGCATACAACTGGTGATCTCGCAACGTCTGCAGCACCACACCCAAATGGTACGCGTGCTCCTCGGCAGACTGCGAATAAATAAGGATGTCATCCACGAAGATGACCACGAACTTGTCTAAATACGGATGAAACACCCTCTGCATCAAGTCCATGAAGACTGCTGGGGCATTGGTGAGCCCGAACGGCATCACCAAAAACTCATAATGCCCGTACCTCGTACTGAATGCAGTCTTCTCCACGTCGGACTCGCGAATTCTCAACTGATAGTAACCGGACCGCAAATCAATCCGCGAGAACACTCGCACAGACTGGAGCTGGTCGAACAAATCATCAATCCGTGGCAACGGATACTTGTTCTTAATGGTCACTTCATTCAGCTGTGGATAGTAAATGCATAGCCGCAAACTACGTCTTTCTTCTTCACAAACAACACGGGCGCACCCCAAGGGGAAAAGCTAGGGCGAATGTACCCCTTGGCCAACAGGTCCTGCAACTGCGCCCTCAACTCCCTCAACTCAGCGGGGGCCATACGGTAGGGAGCCTTCGCCAAAGGTCCCGTACCAGGCACAACCTCGATCACAAAATCGATCTCCCGCCGGGGAGGTAATCCAGGCAACTCCTCGAGAAAAATGTCGAGAAATTCGCATACCACTGGTCACAAACCAACGGTCGGATGCCTCTGACGGTCTACCCCAGGCGCGTTACAGGCATGTAACGGTCTGGCGGGGGCCGTCACACTCCCAGCCCCCAGCTGATTAACAGGGGCTATGACGCACCCTCCCAGGCGCGTCACACGGCTGTGGCGGTCTATCGGGGGACCGTCACAGCCCATGACACCAAAGGCTAACGAAGTGCGTGTGACGCACCCTCCCAGGCACGTCACACCCAAATGGCGGTCTATCGCGGGACCGTTACAGTCCCTGACCCCCAAAGGCTTAACAAAGGGCATGTAACGGCCCCTCCAAGGCGCGTTACATCATGTAACGGTCCCCGGAAGGACCGTTACACGCACCCGACGGCGAAAACGGCATAACCGCCCAAAAACTTCGACCACGCCCCCGTGCCTCCACCGGAGAGGGGGAAATCAAAGGGGAAGACCCCTAGGGACCCCTAGCATAATTCTAGGACATCAAAACGTGAAATCATGCATCAAATCCATAGATCGGGCGAGCTCTCCCCAAATCATGGAAAAACCCCAACATGCTCAATCACACCCCTCTCGACCTCCCCTCGGCCTATAAACCACGGAAATGAACGGCGGGGAGCTAGGGAACGTCACCCTACCTTAACGGAGCGAATGCTCCGCCGGATCATCCGTGAATCGCGAAGAACGCTTTGAAAATCCTCGTTCTTCCTTGAGCTCCCACGACCCACGAACGCCTCCATGATCACCTCGTCGCCGCCGTCGTCACCACGCCGTCGCCCCGTGCCGTCTACAGCAGGAGGGTACGCTGTCACGCTCTCGCCGGACGAAGAAGAGAGGAAGAGGGGGCGGTGCTCACGGTGGGAGAGAAAGGAGGAAGAAGAAGAAGAAGAAGAGGGTGGGGGAGAGAGAGAAAATAGCGGGGGGGGGGGGGGGTATTTATAGGAAAATCCAGAAATTCTGGAAAATACCGAAAAATAGAAAATTACATTTCCGGAATACTCGGGACGCACCGATCGCAACGGTACCACTCGTGCCCAGGTGAACGACCCGGTTCACCCGCAGCGAGGTTCCGAAGGAATTGCCGAAACACACACCGGAAATCGGAAAACACACGCGGAAAAGCCGCGGAATGCCTCCGGGCCTCCGAAACAACTCCGGATCGCGCCGATCCGAACACGAAGAATGACCGAAACGAAATTTCGGACACAACGGAGTCAGACACTCCTAAAAAGCAGATCCGGGACCCACGAAGAAGGATTCGAAAGGTCCGGGATATTACAGGATGCATTTATTTTGTGCAAACTACTAGGTACGGTAAATATATTGGATATATTTATATTACCACCTAGGGTGAGGTCAAGATAAAATTAAATTCCCTCGCGATTAAATTTTAGATCTGGTAAGCGTGGCTCTAGGAGTCGTCGTGGCCCTCCATCATTATGGAGTGAATGAACGTCTTCATTTCATGATTTGCTGTGCTTTCCACAAGGTCCATGAGTTTGGGGGTGGGATTAAACTCCAAGGCTCAACCTCAATGGGGTGAGGAATTGAACTCGACCTTGTTGTACTTTCCACAAGGGTCGGGTCATGAACTCATTGCTATGTGGTAATGATGGTTAGATCTAACCGAGAATATCCTTTGTTGTGCTTTCCACAAGGGGATGATTTCTCGGGGGCCGAATATCGGATATTGCATTGGATGCAAGTGCCTGTTGACTGCCCTTGAGATGGTGTATGGCTTGTTGTGCTTTCCACAAGGTCGTACATCAGTCTCGTTGGGATTCCGACCCACAAGGTTGACCTCGCTGATCTCCCGTTCTATATACTGAGGGTTATATAGTTCGATCGAAAAATAGTGGGACTAACTAAGATAGAAAATCACATCTAAGTTAGAATTTGAACACATGCTAAGTTGTCTTTTATTTCTTATCCAGATTACAATGTCGTCGTCCAACCCCCTCCGCGGCATCTTGGATGCAAATCGCTTAACTAGACCGAACTACTCAGATTGGCTGCGTAATCTACGCATAGTCCTTACCGCCGAAAAGATTGCGTACGTGTTGGACACGGTTCATTCTGAGCCAGCTCCTGATGCCGACGAGGGCGAGTTACTGGCTTATGCCAAGTGGTCTGAGGACTCCTCCCTTGTCCAATGTTACATGTTGGCCTCTATGGCTCCCGAGCTGCAGAGGCAATTCGAAAAGACTGATTGTAGAAGTATACTTCTCAATCTACGCCAGCTCTTCGGGGAGCAGGGTAGGATTGAGAGGTATGACATCTCCAAAAGGCTTTTCAGGACACGGATGTCTGAGGGTTCATCAGTACAGGCCCATGTACTGAAAATGATGGAGTGGATTGAAAGACTCAATGCATTGGGGTTCAAGTTGGATCTTGAACTATGCATTGATCTTATACTCCAGTCATTGCCCGATTCCTTTTCTTCCTTCATCATGAACTTTAACATCAACAGGATTGAAGCAACTCTCCCAGAGCTGCTCAATATGTTAAAGAGTGCTGAAGGAACCATGCAGAAAGATAAACCATCTTCGTCTGTAATGATTGTTGGCCGGGCCAACAAGAAAAGGAAGGCCTCTTAAATATCCACCACGAGTAACAAAGGGAAGGGAAAGAAAAAGGCCACGGGTAAGTAACTCGCCAAAGTTGACAAAGGGAAGGGCAAGAAGAATGAAAAGGAAGACAAATGTTTTCGATGCGGGGAAACTGGGCATTGGAAAAGGAATTGCAAGACAATTCTAAATGAAGGTATTTTTGTCATAGACCTTAATTTGTCATATATGGAATCCACATCATGGGTATTAGATACTGGATGTGCATCTCATATCTGCAATTCTGTGCAGGTGCTAGTAAATAGAAGGCGATTGGGCAAAAAGGAGATTGAACTGAGGATGGGCAATGGAGCTTTAGTTACTGCCAAAGTTGTCGGGACTACACGCCTCAGTTTACCTTCAGGAGTCATTCTGGAGCTGAATGACTGTTATTATGTTCCTAATATTATTAAGAACATTATTTCAATCTCTGATTTGTATAACATTGGATATACATTGGCTTTTAATAGCACTGGGTGCTCTATAATGAATAATGGTTTGATTATAGCCAATGGTTCATTAGTCAATGGTCTTTATGTATTAGATACGCGTTCTAATGTTATGAAAATTTCCAATGCTGATGAAGTGAATTCTGCATATCTATGGCATTGCAGACTTGGTCATGTAGGTGAGAAAAGAGTCTCTCAATTACACTCAAATGGGTATTTGAATTCGTTCGAATACAAGTCATTTGATACCTGTGAGTCGTGTCTCATGGGGAAAATGACCAAGGCTCCCTTTGGTGGACATGGTGAGAGGACTGTTGACCTTCTCGTGCTCATACACTCGGATGTGTGCGGACCCATGTCCATAGAAGCAAAAGGAGGTTATCTCTATTTCATTTCTTTTATTGATGACTTCTCTAGATATGGCTATGTGTATTTAATGAGACATAAGTCACAAGCCTTTGAGAAGTTTAAGGAATACAAGAATGAAGTAGAGAAACAGACAGGTAAAAGTATTAAGGCTCTTCGATTGGATCGAGGAGGTGAATACTTAAGCCATGAATTCACTTCTTATCTTAAAGACCATGGAATAGTTTCTCAGTGGACACCACCGTATACACCACAACACAATGGTGTATCTGAGAGGAGAAACATGACCTTGTTAGACATGGTCCGATCCATGATGTCTATGTCAGGACTACCCTTCTCTCTCTGGGGCTATGCATTAGAGACTGCAGCATATTTATTGAATAGGATCTCTAGTAAATCAGTTCCTTCTATACCATATGAGATATGGAAGGGCAGGAAACCAAATTTTAATCACATTAAAATTTAGGGGTGTCCTGCTCATGTAAAGAAGAACGAGTGTGATAAGCTTGAGTCGAGGACCGATAAGTGTAGGTTTGTGGGATATCCAAAGGAGACGTTTGGATATTATTTCTATCACCCTTCTGAGCAAAGGGTCTTGGTGGCCAAGAGAGCTGTGTTTCTGGAAAGAGAATATCTACTCCAGAAAAATAGTGGGAGCCAGATAGAATTGGACGAGGTCCAAAAACCACAACCCATAGACACAAGCTCATTAGATGAGACTGTATCGGTTGATCCTATTCAAAGTGAAACACTGACACTGCGGAGATCTGGTAGACTACTGAGAGAACCTGAGAGATATGTTGGACATGTCTCAGAAGGGTCCTCTAAGGTATGCATCGATGAGGATGATGATCCTCAGTCGTACCAGGAGGCGATCCGTATTGTAGACTCCGAGAAATGGCAAGAGGCAATGGATTCAGAGATCCAGTCCATGTACACCAACAAAGTTTGGAACTTAGTTGATGTACCTGAAGGGAATGTCCCTATCAGCTGCAAATTGATTTTCAAAAGGAAAATCGGTGCAGATGGACAGGTTGACACATACAAGGCTAGACTAGTGGCGAAAGGATATCGTCAACGGTAAGGCATTGACTATGACGAGATATTTTCGCTGGTAGCCATGGTTAAGTCAATCAGAATCCTCCTTGCCATTGCTGCATACCTGGATTATGAGATCTTGCAAATGGATGTGAAGACAACTTTTCTTAATAGAAATCTGTCAGAAGAGGTGTACATGGTACAGCCTGAAGGATTCACCTCCAAGCTACATCCTAATAAGGAATGCAAACTTCAAAGGTCCATTTATGGATTAAAGTAGGCATCTAGAAGCTGGAACTTAAGATTTGACGAGGCTGTCAAATCTTTCAACTTCATTCGGAATGAAGATGAACCATGTGTTTACAAGAAGGTCAGTGGGAGCTCTGTGACCTTCTTGGTCCTTTATGTTGATGACATCTTACTCATTGGGAATGATGTAGAGATGTTGACATCAACCAAGTCTTGGTTGTCCAAGACTTTCTCCATGAAGGATTTGAGAGAAGCATCCTATGTGCTGGGCATAAGGATCTATCGAGATAGATCTAAAAGGATGCTAGCATTATCCCAATCAATGTATATAGACACTATCCTCAAAAGGTT
This sequence comes from Amorphophallus konjac, assembly GCA_022559845.1. NCBI lineage: Eukaryota > Viridiplantae > Streptophyta > Magnoliopsida > Alismatales > Araceae > Amorphophallus > Amorphophallus konjac. Next base: position 555,078,543 of record CM040121.1, on the reverse strand, counting down.
TAGGATGGAAAATTCCAAGAGAGGTCTCGTTCCGATGAGACATGGAATTTACCTATCTAAGGGGATGAGTCCTAAAACTTCTGAGGAGGTGGCACACATGAATAAGGTACCCTATGCTTCGGCGATAGGGTCAATCATGTATGCCATGCTATGTACACGGCCTGATGTTGTCAATGCTTTAAGCATTGTCAGAAGATATCAGGCAAATCCAGGCGAAGAGCACTGGAAGGCAGTAAAGGGTATCCTTACGTACCTGCGAAGGGCTAAGGATCTTTTTCTGCTTTATGGAGGAGAGGACCTACAGCTTAGAGCTTACACAGATTCCAGTTTCCAGTCAGATCCAGATGACTGTAAATCCATGTCTGGATTTATATTCGTGTTGAATGGAGGGAAGTCAGTTGGAGAAGCCGTCTGGATGAAGAAATTCATCTTGGAACTTGGCATAGTTCTCGAGATATCAGCTCCCATCCCATTATTTTGTGATAATAATGGGGCCATCGCTCAGGCGAAGGAACCAAGATCTCACCAAAAGTCAAAGCATGTTCTCAGGCGCTTTCACCTTATTCGGGAGATTGTTGATCGTCGAGATGTGGCGGTAGAGCGTGTACCGTCAGAAGATAACATAGCAGATCCACTGACTAAGCCTTTGACACAAACTGTATTTGAGCGCCATCGGGATAAAATGGGCCTCAAAGTTGTAGGCAATTGGCTGTAGTTCAAGTGGGAGACCAACACATATGTGTCAGTGACTAGTCTCATGGTCATTGGTGCGGGGCACCAACACATATGGTTGGAGGGTAATCACTCGGGGACTTTGATTACCTATTAAACCAGTACACATGATGTGTCAGTGACCAGTCTCATGGTCATTGGTGCGGGGCACCAACACATATGTGTAGGTGTATGTCCTTGGAGGATGTACACTGAACTGATCCGCTATTGGATCTTCAGATGGTTGATTATACCTAATGTCAACTGAAGATCCAACTGTCTCAATAGCATCGTTGGTCCTTTGACCTGAGGCATTGATCGGATCTTACACGAGGACTGGAATGGTTTAATTACTTGGCTAAGTGACTTTAACCATAAGTCATGAGTTGCCGAGTCGTTAACCACTCCAGGATACGTGTGAAGATCGTCAATGGTCAAGAAGGGATCGCTCACTATCGGGTATATATCAGACAGTTAATGGGTCATGACATTGACACTCCGTTAAATCCCTGGCCAGGGTCGTATGAGTTCATTTAGGACGGACGTCATATACTTTAAGGAGGTCATAGTCAAATGGCACGATCATGGGGTTTGACAGAAACCGTACCCTCGATCGTATCAGACTCATAGAATGAGCGAGAGATTATATCGATGCGGTAACTGTGGACATACAGGTACCAGACAGGCTGGTTTAAACCCGGCGTCCTCTAGGATCACGCGGATTTGCTTGACCCAACGTGATCAAAGGTTCGGGATAAATTAAACTATTCTTCGGCTCTAGTAGAAGCGAAGAATACATTTAATTTACTTCTAATTGGGAATTAGAAGTTAATAGACCTTAAACTAGAGTGACTAAGGGCCTAGAGGATCACACACAATGGATTCTTGGGTAACGGAATATTATTATACAAGTGTATGTATTAATTCCCTTTAATTCCTTTTGGAAAGGAGTGTAAATGGGGCTTAATACATATGTATAATAATGGAAAGGTCATATATACAATTTTGGTCCTTTGGAGGTCTTTAGAAAAGGGTCCAAAACTCTATATATAAGGCAACCTACGTGAAGCTCATTCGAGCTTCTCCTTCCCAACTCTTAGGCTAAGCAAGCATTAAGGCTTAAGAGGAGGATTAGCTCCTCCCCTTTCCTCCCTCTTGCTCTCTTTCTATAGAAGGTGAAAAAGGGCTGGGGAAGGTCGTGCCGGGGAGGTACCGTCGCTATGCAAGGGTTTGTGTGGATCTGTTCTAGAGGCCGTACAGCTGTGCGGCTCGATATTCTACATCGGGCATCGCGGACAGCGTCATTCCGCGCAAGGTAAAACACGTAACCAGTAATTAGGGTCTTAGAAACACCGATTAGAGCACATATTAAGCTTTCCACAACACCGGTGTGGACGAGGAAATCACACCAACGTCGGGTCCCAAGAGAGAGAGAGGACGAGACCGTAGCAATGGAGAGGTAAGGAAAAGAGGAACGAGGAATGGATTACTGGGTAATACGAGAAAAGTGATGGAAAGTGTGACTTGCAAGAAACATTCTGGTGGAACACAAAGACGGTAGACTTATTAGACTCCGGTATGTGGCGGAGATAGGGGTCCGAAGACCCTCTCGCGCAAACTAACCCTTTCCCGGTAAGCGTGACTTATCGTTCCGCGAGCAACTTTTCATATACCGATGAGTCTAAGAACCTACGTAATAGAATTTGAGAGACACGTAGACTCGGAATTTGTAACGATATGCCACTAATCAGACAATTATAAGAACAATATGAACAAAAACGTACCACCGCAGGACATTGGTCTTTGCGGGGTTTTAACAGTAATGTAGCAATATCAGCAGTAATGAATATGTGTACATATATTGAAACCACCGCGAGACATTGGCCTTACGGGATTTTTACTGCAATATAAGTAATAAATATAAGTATGTACATAAGACCGCCGTGAGGTATTACTCTCCGCGGGGTTTAGACAGAAATTAAAGGAATAAAATGACATAATGAAAAGGCTTCGCGAGGAATTACTTCTGTCACGTGCACCTTCGCGAGGAATTACTTCCGTCGCAGGGTTTAGACAGGAATTAAAGGAATAAAATGACAGAATGAAAAGGCTTCACGAGGAATTACTTCCGTCACGTACACCTTCGCGAGGAATTACTTCCGTCGCAGGGTTTAGATAGAAATTGAAGGAATAAAATGACAGAATGAAAAGGCTTCGCGAGGAATTACTTCCGTCACGTGCACATTCGCGAGGAATTACTTCCGTCGCAGGGTTTAGACAGAAATTAAAGGAATAAAATGACAGAATGAAAAGGCTTCGCGAGGAATTACTTCCGTCACGTGCACCTTCGCGAGGAATTACTTCTGTCGCAGGGTTTAGACATAAATTAAAAGAATAAAATGACAGAATGAAAAGGCTTCGCGAGGAATTACTTCCGTCACGTACACCTTCGCGAGGAATTACTTCCGTCGCAGGGACCTCCGCGAGGAATTACTTCCGTCCACGGGGCTTAAACAAAAGGAGAAAGTGACAGAAAAGAAAGGGGGAGGGGGATGTGATCGCCAGGGGCTGAGAACCCCACGGGAAAGCTGTGATCGCGTTCGCCGCCGGAGCGGGAGCCGTGCAGGTCCTTTCTTCCTCTTATGTCGGCCGGCCGACGAAGAGGGCTTCCTTCGGTTACCCTTAGACAAAGAACAAACAGAGCAGAACTGGTTGGTGAGAACGACGGTGGTGTAGTACCGATCCTTTAGAAAATGATAATGAAAATAGCATAGATGAGCACGCACCTGGTTGGCGGTATTTAAAACCCATTTTGAACTAAAGAGTGGGAGATGATATGATGAAATGCATAAGTGTGAAGACGCTCACAAACCAGGCCCTCTCGGGGAGAAAGGCATGGCACAGATGCTAAAATGATGCATGCAATATAATCGACTGACTGATTAAAAATAAAAGGGAGAGAAAAACTTATCGGAGGAGGCCGACGACGGGCTTTGAGAAGGGTTTCAATAGCACGAGCATAGCACGACCAAGGAGCTTCAGAGCGGACTTCAGAAATTGGTTTAGCTGAACATAAGAACACACACTCGTACATATATATATGAGTAGTAAATATGCTTATATAGACATATACATAAACATGTTATACATTTTAAACATATTTTCACAAACATATATAAACATATACATAAACTGGTCGAAATAAAAGAATGGGAATTTGAGAGAGAAGGAGAGAAAGGGAGAGAGAGAACTTGTTCTCTCTCTTTTTTTTAGAATTTTTTTTATATATCTTAGATCTAGAGGTAAGAAAATATAAAGATGAGGAAAGAAGACAGAAAGAAGAAGAAGAGGATAAAACAATAGATATATATTATACAAAAGAAAGAAAAAAAATGGAGGGAGAGAGAGATCGAGAGAGGAAGAGTAAAAAAATAGAAAAAAAAAGAATCGAGAGGGATCGAGAGGGAGAGAAGAGGCGGTGAGAGGGAGAGAGAGAATACGTGAGGGAGAGAGGATGAGAGGGGCGAGAGGGAAATAAAAAAAATAAAAAAAGGAAAGAGAGAGGGGTCGAGAGGGAGAGAGAGGATACGTGAGGGAGAGAGGATGAGAGGGGGGAGAGGGGAATAAAAAAAAGGGAAAGAGAGGATGCGAGAGGAGAGGGAGGTGGGAAGAGGAGAGAGAGGGAGACATGCTGGAGAGAGAGGGGATTAAAAAATAAAAAAATGGGAGAGAGAGAGAGATCGAGAAAGTGGAGAAGAGAGAGAGAGGGGGGGGTGCGAGGGAGAGACACAGGGTGAGAGAAAGAGAGGGAAAGAGAGAGACGGGAGGGAGATCGCGACAGAGAGAGGAAGAGAGAGGCGACGGGGGGACTTGCGGAGGCGAGGTGGTTCACAGGCGGGGGTAGACGACAACGACGGCGACCGTGGCTGGCGGGGTCGTAGGGTGGCGGCTTGGAAGGTGCAGTAGCAGGTGGCACGGGGGTGGTGTTGACGTGGCCGGGGGTGGTTCGTGGCGACGACGTCGGGAGGCAGAGGTGGTGGGGCAGACGGCTCACGGCGACGACGACCGGCGGCTAGGCAGTGCAAGAGGTGGTCGACGGTGACAACGGTGGTGTTGATTGGAGGTGGCTGCGGTGGCGTTGGTGGAGGGAGGTCGACGGCTATGTCGACAGGTGGCCCGTGAAGGTGTCGTGCGGGGTGCATGCACGGTGGAGAGGGAGCGAGAGTGGTGAGATTGAGAGAGAGAGGGAGATGGTGGAGGGTGGCTGCGGCTCTGGAGAGAATCAGAATGGGAGAGGGGGTTGCGTTCGGTTGATGGTGGTCGGCAGTGGTGTCGCCCGGGGTTCTGTCGAGGGGGTGCCATGGGCAAGAGAGGGAGAGGGGGAGTGGAAGGACGATGGCAGTGGGAGAGGAGATGGGGTCCGTGTCTGTGTGTGTCGTGTGTGTGTGCAGTGAGAGGGGTGTGGGTGTGTGTCGTGTGTGTGCAGTGGAGTGAGAACAGTGAGTGAGGGTGTGTGCAGTGAGAGGGGTGTGGGTGTGTGTCGTGTGTGTGCAGTAGAGTGAGAACAGTGAGTGAGGTTACGAGAGAGAGAGAGAGAGAGGGAATAAAATAGAGAGAGAGAGAGATACGTGAGGATGTAACGTAGTCAATGTATAGACACAATGTATAGACTTTGAGAGGTAGTCAATAGAGAAAGAGACGTGAGGATGATTAGGAGGAAACCAATGTATAGACTTTGAGAGGATGTACAGACTTTGTGAAGTCAATGTATAGACTTTGAGAGGATGTATAGACGTGGAAGAAATGTGTAGACTTGGAATGAATGTATAGACTTTGGAAATGGATGCATAGACTTGGAGTGGATGTATAGACTTTGGAAATGGATGTATAGACTTGGAAGGAATGTGTAGACTTGGAATGGATGTATAGACTTGGAAGGAACGTGTAGACTTGGAGTGGATGTATAGACTTTGGAAATGGACGTATAGACTTGGAGTAGATGTATAGACTTTGGAAATGGATGTATAGACTTTGGAAATGGATGTATAGACTTGGAGTGGATGTATAGACTTGGAAGGAATGTGTAGACTTTGAGGATGTAACGTAGGTAAAGATAGGAATGTACAGACTTTGTGAAGCCAATGTGTAACGACCCGAGAATCCGATTACCGGGAAGGCCCGATAACCCGAGACTCGCACCGCCACCCACGAGTCCGAAGACTCGGAAGGGTTAGAAGGATGGTGTGGAAACTACACAAGTATCACAAGTAATTCCAGAAACTAAACAGTTATAATATAAAGCAGGAAATAAATTAGCATTTTACATGGTCCACAATTAAAAATGAATAACAACAACAGTAGTCCACAACTAGCACAGAGACAAGAAAGAAAAGTACAGCTATACGGGACATACCCCGGCTCTGACCTCTGGCACTACCTCTGGGCACCCGCACCACGCTGCACCCCAGACGCGCTCCCCTGGGGCGGCGCCTTACCAGAAACACGGTGAAAACACGCAGGGAATGAGTCTCGGAACAATACTCAGTAGGGACCACTCGAACCCTACCTCGTAAAACGGGAAACCACTACGCTAGCGGTAGGAGAGTACCTCGGAAAGGAAAGCCCTGTACTCTACACAACAAAGACCCTACGGCACGTAAACCGACACACGTGCCACGGTGAGAACCAAAACTCAACGGTCGACCCGGCAAAACCCGAAGGTCAAAGCCACGAAACTGTCAGTCTGACACTCCGTACTCGATAGGAGTACCTCCCACTAGAAGCACAGCCGGTAGCATCCCCTGACGTCTTACACCGCACCGCAGGTGAACTGCCTGACGTGGTGGTGCCTACCCAAGGCACGAACACCACACAAGTAACCACAAACAAGTGACTAGCTGGGGTCACGCCCGTCGACGTGGGTCCAACCGCCCCCAACCACGTGCGCACACACAGACCGCGCGTCCCTGGTCTGGCCCTCTGACGGGTTTTCCCCTCAGCCGGACTCTCGCTGCAAGACGTGGGGCCCAACGGCAACCGGTCCACAAACCGCCTCTAAGGGTGAGCCCGTACACCACTCCCTGGTGCAACCTGTACCGCGTACTGGTAGGCTACGACTAGTGGAGGGTCACTGAAGGAGTAGACTCTCAAGTCACGGAAAATGACGCCCGCATCCGATGACGCACGGGGACCACCCCACGCACTGGCCCCGTCGGACGGTGACCACAGTCGGACTAAAAATAGGGTGGCAGCCCTCTCGGGGCAACCAGGCACTTGACGGTCCAGGAAGGACCATCACAGGAGCCTGACGGTCCAACGCAGGCCGTCACACTCTCATCGCCAAAACAGAATGTAACGCGCCTGCCCGGACGCATTACAGACTGTGACGCGCCTAAGCAGGTGCGTCACAGAACGTAACGGCCCAGCCCTGGGGCGTTACACTTCCTGGGGGTAAAACGGCTCTGACGCACCCACCCTGGGCTGTCACAAGGCTGTGACGCGCCAGTCCTGGTGCGTCACACGCCTTGACCCCCAACGGTCAAATCAACGGTCACAAACCAACGGTCGGATGCCTCTGACGGTCCACCCCAGGCGCGTTACAGGCATGTAACGGTCTGGCGGGGGCCGTCACACTCCCAGCCCCAGCTGGTTAACAGGGGCTGTAATGCACCCTCCTAGGCGCGTCACACGGCTGTGGCGGTCTATCGGGGGACCGCCACAGCCCCTGACCCCAAAGCTAACAAAGTGCGTGTGACGCACCCTCCCAGGCGCGTCACACCCAAATGGCGGTCTATCGCGGGACCGTTACAGTCCCTGACCCCCAAAGGCTTAACAAAGGGCATGTAACGGCCCCTCCAAGGCGTGTTACATCATGTAACGGTCCCTGGAAGGACCGTTACACGCACCCGACGGGGAAAACGGCATAACCGCCCAAAAACTTCGACCACGCCCCCGTGCCTCCACCGGAGAGGGGGAAATCAAAGGGGAAGACCCCTAGGGACCCCTAGCATGATTCTAGGCCATCAAAACGTGAAATCATGCATCAAATCCATAGATCGGGCGAGCTCTCCCCAAATCATGGAAAAACTCCAACATGCTCAATCACACCCCTCTCGACCTCCCCTCGGCCTATAAACCACGGAAATGATAGGCGGGGAGCTAGGGAACGTCACCCTACCTCAATGGAGCGAATGCTTCGCCGGATCATTCGTGAATCGCGAAGAACGCTTTGAATACCCTCGTTCTTCCTTGAGCTCCCACGACCCACGAACGCCTCCACGATCACCTCGTCGCCGCCGTCGTCACCACGCCGTCGCCCCGTGCCATCTGCAGCCGGAGGGGACGCCGCCGCGGTCTCGCCGGACGAAGAAGAGAGGAAGAGGGGGCGGTGCTCACGGTGGGGGAGAAAGGAGGAAGAAGAAGAAGAAGAAGAGGGTGGGGGGAGAGAAAAAATAGGGGGGGGGGTATTTATAGGAAACTCCAGAAATTCTGGAAAATACCGAAAAATAGAAAATGACATTTCCGGAATCCTCGAGACGCACCGATCGCAACGGTACCACTCGTGCCCAGGTGAACGACCCGGTTCACCCGCAGCGAGGTTCTGAAGGAATTGCCGAAACACACACCGGAAATCAGAAAACACGCACGGAAAAGCCGCGGAACGCCTCCGGGCCTCCGAAACAACTCCGGATCGCGCCGATCCGAACACGAAGAATGACCGAAACGAAATTTCGGACACAACGAAACCGGACACTCCGAAAAACCAGATCTGGGACCCACGAAGAAGGATCCGAAAGGTCCGAGATATTACAGCCCTCCCCGCTTAAGGAATTTTGTCCTCGAAATTGGGAACAACCCAAGGGGAAAGAAGAGGAAGACTCACTCAAACAGGTAAGGGAACTGCTGACGCATCTCGTCCTCACGTTCCTAAGAAGCCTCACCACCAGAGTGCCGTTGCCACACCACCTTTACCAAGGGAATGACCTTGTTCCACAGGCGCTGCTCTCGCCTGTCCTCCACGCGGATCGGAAACTCTGGGAGAGAGAGATCTGAAGTCACCTCAGGCCAAACAGAAATCTCGAGCACATGAGAGTCATCGGGCACATACTTCCGCAACATCGAGACGTGGAACACGTCATGCACCGACGCCAACTCAAGGGGTAACTGCAACCGGTAAGCAACCTCACCGATGCGCTCCAAGATCACAAAAGGACCAATGTAGCGGGGACTCAGCTTCCCACGCCGTCCAAAACGCATCACCCCCTTCATCGGAGAAACTCTCAAGAACACACAATCGCCCACGGCAAACTCGAGAGGCTGCCTCCTACGGTCAGCAGAGCTCTTCTGCCGACTCTGGGCCGTCAACATGTTCTGACGAACCAAGTGCACAACATCCACGCATTGCTGCACCAACTCTGGTCCCGTCACAACACGCTCACCAACCTCAAACCAATCAAGTGGAGTCCGGCAAGGACGCCCATATAGAGCCTCATAGGGAGCCATACCAATGCTCGAATGATAGCTGTTGTTATAGGCAAACTCCACCAATGGTAGGTGATGAATCCAACTCCCCTGCCACTCCAGGCAGCAGGATCTCAGCATGTCCTCCAAAGTCTGGATGCTCCTCTCAGACTGACCATCAGACTGAGGATGATACACCGAGCTAAAAGTCAACTCCGTGCCAAGAGCTCGCTGGAAACTCCTCCAGAATCCAGAAGTGAAGCGCGGATCCCGATCTGACACGATCGAAACGGGAATCCCATGCAACAGCACGATCTGCTCCACATACAAACGAGCCAACTTGAACACGCTCCAGCTAACTTTGACCGGTAACAACCGAGTCACCTTCGTCAGCCGATCCACCAGTAACCAAATACTGTCATGCCCACCCGGGGTCCTCGGCAACCCCACCACAAAATCCGTGGTCACGTGGTCCCACTTCCACGTAGGAACATCTAAGGGCTGGAGAGTACCTCCTGGTCGCTGATGCTCCGCCTTCACCTATTGACAGATCAGGCACCTGGCCATAAATTCTGCGACATCTCTCTTCATGCCAGGCCACCAGAACTGCCTCCGCAAGTTCCGATACATCTTCGTCGCACCCGGGTGTACGGTGTACCTGCTCCCATGAGCCTCGCGCAGCACTGCACGACGAATCTGCTCTTCCGCTGGGACGTACAGCCTGCCACGAAACCTCGCAGCACCATCCTCGCCGAGTCCACATCAGCCATCGCCAGAATCTGGGGTAACTCAGGGTCCGCATGTTGAGCCTCTGTCACCTGACGACGGATAGCAGGAGTGACAGTCAGACTCGCAAGCACTGCCAACCCTGGCCCCTGGGGAATCTTGAGCCTGAAGAATACTTCGGGCACTTGTTCCCAGAGCCTCCACTTCCTCAACATCAAGGCACTGACCGTGACCTTCGACTCAGGGCATCGGCGATGACATTCATCCTGCCAGGCTAATAAGATATGGTGAAGTCATAATCCTTCATAAATTCCATCCAATGCCTTTGCTTGAGGTTCAGGTCCCTCTACGAGAACACGTACCTCAAACTCTGATGGTCAGTGAACACCTAGAACTTCTCGCCGTACAGATAATGTCTCCAGATCTTCAGCGCGAAGATCACCGCCGCCAACTCAAGGTCATGGGTAGGGTAGTTCTCCTCGTGGGGCTTTAGCTGCCGAGATGCATAAGCCACCACTCTACCATGCTGCATCAACACAGCTCCCAATCCAACGCCAGAAGCATCTGTACACACCACAAAACCTCCCGATCCAGAAGGCAAAACCAACACCGGAGCCGAGGTGAGCAATCTCTTCAGTTCCCTGAAGCTCTGCTCACACTCCTCAGACCAGACGAAAGGCACATCCTTCCACGTGAGTCTAGTCATCGGGGCCGCAATACGAGAAAAATCATGGATAAACCGGCGATAATAGCCCGCAAGTCCCAAGAAACTCTGGATCTCCGTCACCGACCTCGGCCTCGGCCACTGCATTACTACCTCGACCTTGGCGGGGTCCACGGAAATGCCATCACCAGAAATCACGTGCCCCAGAAAGTGCACCTCGCCGAGTTAAAACTCGCACTTGCTGAGCTTCGCATACAACTTGTGATCTCGCAACGTCTGTAGCACCACACCCAAATGGTACGCGTGCTCCTCGGCAGACTGCGAATAAATAAGGATGTCATCCACGAAGATGACCACAAACTGGTCCAAATACGGATGAAACACCCTCTGCATCAAGTCTATGAAGGCTGCTGGGGCATTGGTGAGCCCGAACGGCATCACCAAAAACTCATAATGCCCGTACCTCGTACTGAATGCAGTCTTCTCCACGTCGGACTCGTGAATTCTCAGCTGATAGTAACCGGACCGTAAATCAATCCGCGAGAACACTCGCGCAGACTGGAGCTGGTCGAACAAATCATCAATTCGTGGCAACGGATACTTGTTCTTAATGGTTACTTCATTCAGCTACCGATAGTCAATGCATAGCCGCAGACTACCGTCCTCTTCTTCACAAACAACACGGGTGCACCCCAAGGGGAAAAGCTAGGACGAATGTACCCCTTGGCCAACAGTTCCTGCAACTGCGCCCTCAACTCCCTCAACTCAGCGGGGGCCATACGGTAGGGAGCCTTCGCCAAAGGTCCCGTACCAGGCACAACCTCGATCACAAAATCGATCTCCCGCTGGGGAGGTAATCCAGGCAACTCCTCGGGAAAAACGTCGGGAAATTCGCACACCACCGGAATGTCCTCGACATTCGGCTCCATCCGGTCAGACACAACCACGGACGTGAGAAAGTCCCGACAACCAGAATCAAGCAACCGACGAGCTCGAATTGCAGAAATGAGGAATCGAGAAGAGGTGGAACGGATACCTTGGAAATAGAAGGTCCGCTTGCTCAGATGCTGGAAGTAGACCCTCTTCATTCCACAATCCACCACCGCTCCATGAGTCTCGAGCCAGTCCATGCCTAGAATCACATCGTAATCCCGAAGGTGCAACGCATACAACCTGCCTGGCATACTCCGCCCATCGATCCAAACCGGAACCTGATCGAAGCAATACGGAGTGATCATGAAATCACCCGAAGGCAACTCCACTGTCAAATCATAGGACAACTGGGTCACCAGCTCCTCGATGCTCAACGCGAAATCCTCCAAAATAAACGAATGAGACGCGACAGAATTAAACAAAACCCGAGCCGCACAACCCAAAATCTGAACGGTACCTTCCACGAGCTGCGACGCCACTGCCTCTGCCCTGGTCATGTGCGTGATCTGGCCTCGAGCTCTCTGCCTGCCTCCCACACTAGCTGACCTGGGTAGCGGCGGATACTGTCCATGCTGCTGCTGCTGCCTCTGCTGCTGGGGAACCTGCTGCTGCGACGGCCTCTGAGGACAGTCACGCGCCATGTGCCCTGGCTGGTCACACCGAAAATAGATAATCGGCGCCGTGCACTGCCTGCCTGGGTGGAACCCACTACATCGTGGACACAGTCCTCGCCACCCACCCACTGATCCCTGACGCTGCAAGGGGATCAGCTGCTGTACACTGCCCGATGAAGCTTGCCCCTGATCCTTGGACTTCTTCTTGCCGAACCCTTTCTTGAAAAACTTCTTGACCTTCGTGCCAAAGGACGCAGATCCTGTCACCGACGCTGCCTGTGCCGGCACTCCTGAACCACTCATCGCATGCTGGAAAGAACCCTGCTGCTGGGTAGCCGACTGCTGGCTGCGACTCGACAAAGATTGCCCCTGGCTGATCGGTCCTCGGGTCCTCTGCATATCCATCTCAAAGAAGCCGCAACACGAGACGCTGTCTCTAGATCAGTGGCCCCGTTCGCGATCAGATTGTGCCTCAGCTCCTGCCTCAAACCTTGAACAAACTACGCGATCTTCACCCTCTCATGCTCCATGATGTGAGGTGCATACCGACCCAGCTCGACAAATTGGGCACTGTACTGCAACACGGACATGTCGCCCTGCACCAGCTCCAGAAACTCCCGCATCCGCTGCGTAGCAACAAAATTTGGACAGTACGTACGCTTGAAAGCACCGACGAAGTCGTCCCACTCGACCTGCTCAAGTGGACGAAGCTGAAAGGATGTCTTCCACTCGGAAGACCACCACTTCCGAGCCGTACCCTGCAACTGGTTGTAGGCCAACACCACTCTATCCTCGGCAGCACTCTTCGCTAAACTGAACACCCGCTCCATCTCATCAAGCCAATCACGAGCCGCATCAGGGTCTGCCTGGCCGCTGAAGTAAGGCGGATGGAACTGCAGAAAGTCCCTCACTGCTCGGCCTGGCCCACCCCTAGCTAACGAGTCCTCACCAGCCTCTCCACCGAACTACTGAGACATAAGCTGGTACATGTCACGGAAGAAATCCTCGGCCCCCGGAACCCTCGCAGTAGCCGCGGCCTCGGTAGCTCCTAGTGGCGCTCTGCTATGCTCCTCCTGGTCCCCCTGGACCCCCTGCTGGATCTCCTGACCTCCAGCCGACTGCCCCTGCTGAGAGCGAGTGCTCCTCCTCGGCGCCATACTCGCTCCTGAAGCAAAAGACAGAAAACATGAAAATGGCATGGTCAAGAAAAACACATGATGCCCGATGCCAGTGTCAACTGTACATCATTGTTGTGGACAAGTGGACCACTACACTTACCTATGATTCTCATGTAATTCCACAACCGCGCTCTGATACCAGCTGTAACGACCCGAGAATCCGATTACCGGGAAGGCCCGATAACCCGAGACTCGCACCGCCACCCACGAGTCCGAAGACTCGGAAGGGTTAGAAGGATGGTGTGGAAACTACACAAGTATCACAAGTAATTGCAGAAGTTAAACAGTTATAATATGAAGCAGGATATAAATTAGCATTTTACATGGTCCACAATTAAAAATGAATAACAACAACAGTAGTCCACAACTAGCACAGAGACAAGAAAGAAAAGTACAGCTACACGGGGCATATCCCGGCTCTGACCTCTGGCACTACCTCTGGGCACCCGCACCACGCTGCACCCCAGACGCGCTCCCCTTGGGCGGCGCCTCACCTGAAACACGGTGAAAACACGCAGGGAATAAGTCTCGGAACAAGACTCAGTAGGGATCACTCGAACCCTACCTCGTAAAACGGGAAACCACTACGCTAGCGGTAGGAGAGTACCTCGGAAAGGAAAGCACTGTACTCTACACAACAAAGACCCTACGGCACGCAAACCGGCACACGTGCCACGGTGAGACAACTAAAACTCAACGGTCGACCCGGCAAAACCCGAAGGTCAAAGCCACGAAACTGACAGTCTGACACTCCGTACTCGACAGGAGTACCTCCCACTAGAAGCACAGCCGGTAGCGTCCCCTGACGTCTTACACCGCACCGCAGGTGAACTGCATGACGTGGTAGCGCCTACCTAAAGCACGAACACCGCACAAGTAACCACAAACAAGTGACTAGCTGGGGTCACGCTCGTCGACGTGGGTCTAACCGCCCCCAACCACGTGTGCACACATAGACCGTGCGTCCCTGGTCTGGCACTCTGTCCGATTTTCCCCTCAGCCGGACTCTGGCTGCAAGACGTGGGGCCCAACGGAAACTAGTCCACAAACCGCCTCTAAGGGTGAGCCCGTACACCACTCCCTGGTGCGACCTGTACCGCGTACTGGTAGGCTACGACTAGTGGAGGGTCACTGAAGGAGTAGACTGTCAAGTCACGGAAAATAACGTCCGCATCCGACGACGTACGGGGACCACCCCACGTACCAGCCCCGTCGCACGGTGGCCACAGTCGGACTAAAAACGGGGTTGCAGCCCTCTCGGGGCAACCAGGCGCCTGACGGTCCACCCCTGGACCGTCACAGGCACCTGACGGTCCAGGAAGGACTGTCACAGAGCCTGACGGTCCAACGCAGGCCGTCATACTCTCAGCGCCAAAACAGAATGTAACGCGCCTGCTCGGACGCGTTACAGACTGTGACGCGCCTAAGCAGGTGCGTCACAGAACGTAACGGCCCAGCCCTGGGGCGTTACGCTTCCTGGGGGTAAAACGGCTCTGACGCACCCACCCTAGGCTGTCACAAGGCTGTGACGCGCCAGTCCTGGTGCGTCACACGCCTTGACCCCCAACGGTCAAATCAACGGTCACAAACCAACGGTCGAATGCCTCTGACGGTCCACCCCAGGCGCGTTACAGGCATGTAACGGTCTGGCGGGGGCCGTCACACTCCCAGCCCCCAGCTGGTTAACAGGGGCTGTGACGCACCCTCCCAGGCGCGTCACAGGGCTGTGGCGGTCTATCGGGGGACCGTCACAGCCCCTGACCCCAAAGGCTAACAAAGTGCGTGTGACGCACCCTCCCAGGCGCGTCACACCAAAATGGCGGTCTATCACGGGACCGTTACAGTCCCTGACCCCCAAAGGCTTAACAAAGGGCATGTAACGGCCCCTCCAAGGCACGTTACATCATGTAACGGTCCCTGGAAGGACCGTTACACGCACCCGACGGTGAAAACGGCATAACCGCCCAAAAACTTCGACCACGCCCCTGTGCCTCCACCGGAGAGGGGGAAATCAAAGGGGAAGACCCCTAGGGACCCTAGCATGATTCTAGGCCATCAAAACATGAAATCATGCATCAAATCCATAGATCGGGCGAGCTCTCCCCAAATCATGGAAAAACCCCAACATGCTCAATCACACCCCTCTCGACCTCCCCTCGGCCTATAAACCACGAAAATGAACGGCGGGGAGCTAGGGAACGTCACCCTACCTCAATGGAGCGAATGCTCCACCGGATCATCTGTGAATCGCGAAGAACGCTTTGAAAACCCGCGTTCTTCCTTGAGCTCCCACGACCCACGAACGCCTCCACGATCACCTCGTCGCCGCCGTCGTCACCACGTCATCGCCCCGTGCCGTCTGCAGCCGGAGGGGACGTTGCCACGGTCTCGCCGGACGAAGAAGAGAGGAAGAGGGGGCGGTGCTCACGGTGGGGGAGAAAGGAGGAAGAAGAAGAAGAAGAGGGTAGGGGAGAGAGAAAAAATAGGGGGGGGGGTATTTATAGGAAAATCTGGAAATTCCAGAAAATACCGAAAAATAGAAAATTACATTTCCAGAATCCTCGGGACGCACCGATCGCAACGGTACCACTCGTTCCCAGGTGAACGACCCGGTTCACCCGCAGCGAGGTTCCGAAGGAATTGCCGAAACACACACCGGAAATCGGAAAACACGTGAAGAAAAGCCGCGGAATGCCTCCGGGCCTCCGAAACAACTCCGGATCGCGCCGATCCGAACACGAAGAATGACCGAAACGAAATTTCGGACACAACAGAGCCGGACACTCCAAAAAACCTGATCCGGGACCCACGAAGAAGGATCGAAAGGTCCAGGATATTACACAATGTATAGACTTCGAACGTACAGACTTGCTGCAACGTATAGACTTGAACGTACAGACTTGCTGCAACGTACAGACTTTGGACGTACAGACTTGCTGCAACGTACAGACTTGAACGTACAGACTTGCTGCAACGTATAGACTTGAATGTACAAAGTTGCTGCAACGTACATACTTTGGACGTACAGACTTGCTGCAACGTATAGACTTGAACGTACAGACTTGCTGCAACGTACAGACTTGAACGTACAGACTTGTTGCAACGTATAGACTTGCTATGTATAGACTTTAAAGAGAAGAATGTACAGGCTTGAGTTGATACAACTGAAGAATGTATAGACTTGCTATGAAGATGCACGAACCTTGTTATATACATATGCTCAGACCAACAATGTGCTCGGACCATGAATGCATGTTTCACCATTATTCAACTTCGTCAGAAAATTGAAGACCATTTAAAAAAATTCGACCGGGAGGGCCGCTTTGGGGCATCATAATATAATACGAGATCTACTCGCCACAATGTTAAAATTGGCGTGTCTACCGATGCCCTACCTTGGCATCCGCTTTGTAGGGGAACGACATGTAATGGAATGCAATAAAGGGTAATGAAATGAAATGGGGTGGACTGAAAAGTGGATACCAAGGTATGATGTGGCACGCTTTCAACATCTTGGGATTGGAGCCGTTCCAAAGTCTCAACAAAACAACCCTGAAGAGGGTCCCCCAAAGTCAATGCTTGATCGAATGGAAATAAGGAAAGAGAAAAAGTGCACTTGAGCATAAATAAAAGGGTGGGGCCAACTTCTTTGCGCGGAAGTACCCTGGTCGTAGACCTGTGGGTTTCACCTCGGGGAGCGGTTACCAGCCATGTGGAAGTGCTGCGGCCGAGGGGGGCCCCATGGAGTAAAAAAAAGCAGTTGATAAATCCAAACAGACGTTTCTTCCGGAGGACCAACCCAAGGTGGTTTCGAGGAAACTGAGTACTGGACTCAGAATGGAATATCTCGTATTATTCAAGAATTCAAGCACAGCAACTCTCGCAATCAAGTTAAGTGAATGATCTTCCACAATGATATCAAAGTCCTACATGAATGCATGCTGGGTTTAAAAGAAAAATATAAAACGAAAGAAAATAGAAGATAACCAAGGATAATATTGTTAAGTTGTGGAGACTGGGTCAGGATACCGATCTGGTGAGCTGATACTGAGCCGGGCCCGTTTATCCACGCACCGACACACCAGACGGAACCATCGTCCCCAAGCTACCACAACCCAACGGCCTATCCGTACGTCCTGAACTCCTCTGAAGTTATCACTGTTTTTGTTGGAGGCGAACTCAAACTCCAGATTCATCCAAGGCATAAGGTCCTTGACGCGCTCTAATAGCGTAGGTATCATATAGTAGGATGCATGACACAGTGGGGTCAGTCACCGGGGTGACTGATGGTGGGACATGGTAGGGCAATGGCGCCCTCTTGCTTTCTTATTTTATTCTTGGAACCTGCACCGAACAGCAAGCAGTGAAGAAGGATTTATTTCATAAGAAGTAAAATTACATTCGACTGTACAGGACGTCCGCACATCAATACAGGAGCAGGGGAAAACACGACGCGAATCAGACAAGATTTATTCGGTTAAAAATTCACCACGGTAACTTGTCATAAATACTTTACATTTACCTTTTTACCCCCCCCCCCCCCTTTTTCACTATAAGTATCCCCCTTTGATCCTTAGCAAAAGATCATCCATTGGTGGCTCGGGGAGTCAAGCTCTTTTTTGAGATGGGAGAGAAATCCTGCCCTTTCGAGATGAAAGGTGGGCCTTCCTGCCCTGCCAAGAGGAGCAGGTTCGGCCACGAATTCAGGAGGTTGTCCGATATTGAAGGCCATCTGAGCGAGAGGATTCTCTCACGGGTGGTAAGTTGGTTCTTTCTCCTAGTTTCCTTTGTAAGTTCTCCCCCGCTTTTTCATTTTTTTCTTTTCCTTCCTTTCAGCCGTATCCTCTTTTCCCGGGCCTGAGAAAATTCTCAAAGTTGCCCTGGCTATCGAAGCTTACGTCCAACATCACTATCGGTATGAGGGCCGTTATTTCAAAATGGCACCTCCAAGGGTTGGTGGTCCATGCCAAGTATTATGACAAGATCTACATGGATTGGGCGGCCCTGGGTGCATTGGCGGAGGTTTGGCATCCAGAAACCCACACTTTTATCTTTCCTACTTTTGAGGCAACGGTCCTCCTCGAGGAGGCAGAACTTCTGCTAGGCTTAAGAAGGTCGATGAAGGATGACAGGATAAAGGTTTCGCGGATGAGGAAGAGGGTATCTACCGAGGAAGTTCTTGGAAGCTTTATGCCATCTGGAACCATAAAGAGCGTTCAGACCCAAAAGGGAGTCAACTTGCAAAAGCTCGCAGACTGGACCGTGACTACCTTAGAAGGTTTGATAGATGATGAACATTTAGAAGGGCTTATGAAAGGGTTCACAATTTGTTTGGCCGGAGCTCTCCTCTTTCCTTGTACTGAAAACATCGTAGAGGAAGACCAATTGGGAGCGATTTGTGGACTTTGGGAGGGAAAGAGAGTGGGGCCCGTTGTCCTCGCGCATCTTTACAGTGGTCTCACGGCTTCTAGCATGGGTAGGCCTCCTCACGGGTGCATGCTTCTCCTCAACTGCTGGATTGATCTTCACTTCAAATTTCATCACCACGAAGGGGTACAGACCGCCTCCAGGATTTTCGAACAAAGCCCCCTCCGTTACATGGCCGATGTGTTGGGCTTTGGTGGGAAGGTGGCCAATCGCATGCCCCGTCTGAAGACACGTGGCGACTGGCGTGCTCACTTCAACTCCTTGGCGCGGGATATGTTCACTTGTGTGCCAGCACGTTTACTTTCACGTGGTCTTCTCACGAGGTCTTCTCCCGTTGCGGAACTCCAGCTTATCGGTGCAACCGAGTTTGTTCTTTACAATTCGCACCGGTGTTGCCTGCAAATCGGCCTTCCTCGACACTCTTTTCCTACACCATCCAACCTTCCTTTGATCAAGGAAAGGGAGCTAGGCACAAAGGGCGATGCGACAGACGTGAAAGCGATCAAAGCAGCGTGGAAGGCAAGCGTTCCATGGAAGGCGATGGTGTTTGTGAGTGAGGATCGAGAGCTATGGAAGGCTTATGTAATGGAGCTTGGGAAACTGAGGCCTGAGGTGCCCAAACCCTGATGTATCTTGTTTTGAAATAAATGCAAAGCCTTAATGCCATTGCACTCTCTTTCAGTCTCTCCCTTCCCCTTTTCATGTGACTGGAATGGCGGACGTCGGGTGATGGTCGGCCGTCACTGGATAGGAGCTAGGGGATTGAAGCAACTACAGTATGCGGAGTTGCCCTGAGATGTCATGGAGCTGAGGATTTCTCGTCAGGTGGCGAGGAGAGAAGTAAACTGGGAGAGGATGGAAAGAGAGGAGTGGATAAAGTGACATCGTGATCGAGACGAGAGGAGGGCACGTGAGGCCCAAGTGATGAAGCTCCGGAAGAAACAGCGCTCGGACACGTCACTCCTTTATAGTCACTGCCGATTGGAGAAGAGTTGGAGCTCACAGTGAAGGAGCTCCTAGGGTTGGTGTAGTCTCCATTGCAGAGTAGGGGGCGGCTCAGCCAACAGCCTCGGGTTCAAGAGCTTCGCGGTCGTCGGGGTCGCGAGAGAGGCCAGAGGAGGGCGAGGAGCGTTACCAGAGAGGGTGAGAATGCGCGATACGATGAGACAATTGCAGCATCGCAGAGCTCTAGATGACCTTCCAGAGACCTCCCCCTTAGGAGAGGAGAGAGACGACCAAGAGGGTGGTGTGAGATTTAGTAAGTTGCTCGTACACCTACTCTCTTCTCACAGTGAACATGACAGTTTATATAGACGTATGAATGGAACGACTTGCTCTCATGTGACGGGTTTGCCCTCCATGTGTTCCTTCTCTTCTACGTCTCATCTTTTCATGCCGTCCCCATGTGACGTGTTTAATAGAACTCCCATGAGATAACGGATCGTGTCTCAGACCTATTATGCATTTCTTTCGGGAGAATCCATCACAAATTTTAATGATGTGCTACCGAATTCAAAGATGCCAACCGCCCTTCTGTCCTCTTTCCATGTAGACGAGTCCACTCCCAGATTCAAAGATATCGACTCCCATTGTCCTTTCTCTTGTAGATGAGTCCACTCCCAAATTCAAAGAGGTCGACCTGCATCATCCTTTCTCCATGTAGATGTCCTCATCTCAAATTTATTTGAATCATGATGAACACAGGGAACCTAGACGTATAGGGTGTGAATCAACCAGCTACGCCCCCGATCTCGTTTATTTGAGTGAAAGATGGGTGCTTTGTTACAAGGCCCATTGCAAGAGGAAGTGGGATAGATCTGGATCATATCCCTTCAATCCTATAAATACTCCCCCCGCCTGCTTCACTTGAAAGCACGGAGTTGTGGAGACTGGTTAGAAGGGTGAAAAGTCGACAGGAGGGAGTAAGAGTTTCTCATTCTCTGAGATGGAGGGAGAGTCTAGTTTCAGGGTGGAGGGCGAGTCTTCCCGCTCCTCGAAGAGGAGAAGATCCAGTGGTAGTTCCAGGAGACTCTCCGATGTTGAAAGGCCGCTCAATGAGAGGACCCAATCGGAGCTTGTAAACGAGCCAGTTCTTCCCTCTAATTCTTCATGATCCCTTTCTTCCTTTCTCATTCTTTTTCTTTTTTGTATATTTCAATGATGCACCCGCTCCTCACTTCCTGTGTAATCCACAGAGTATGACTAGGTCACACATCTCATGGGAATTAGTGGTGGCTGCCTATCGAGGCTTGCCCGACTTCCAGAAAGCCCGGCTGGATGCGATGGGGTTTGGTGCATTCCTCCGGATCGAACCCATTAAGCTCGACCTCACCCTCATCCAAGCATTGCGCGAGAGATGGGACCCAGAGAGTCGTGCCTTCTTGATGCCTTGGGGGCACATGGTGCCCAGTCTCGAAGACGTGGCCCGAATTACTGGCCTTAGAGTGGATGGCGAGGCGGTGACCGGGGTCACCTACCCCGATTATCGTGAAGTGGCTCAGAAGCTTCTTGGTCTGGAATTAAAGGACCAAAAGAACAGGTTAGTAGCCAAGGCGTCTATCATGGAGGCATTGGGGCTGACTGACACTCATCACCGTGATAACGAGTCCTTGGAGGAATTCGTGGAGAGAGCGGAAAGAGGGTCCCGCGCTGTGTATTGCGTGGATGCCAGTAGCTGGGAAAGGTCAAACACAGACTTGAGGATATTCCTCCTCTTCCTGCTGGGAAAGTTACTGCTGGGTTCCAAAGGAGACGATATCCATTGTCGTTTCCTAGAATTTTTGGTGGACCTAGAGAGGGTAGGGCAATATGCCTGGGGAGCCGCCGTGCTGGCGCATCTGTTCGCAAGTCTGTCCCAAGGGACAGATCGAGAGGTGACTGTGAGTGGCTTCATACCGTTTCTCCAGGTAATTATTTATTTATTTGTTAATGCAACTAATCTATTTCATGAAATGCTGATGACATGCGACGACACAGGTGTGGAGTTATTACTACATCCTAATGGGGCGAGCTCGATAGTGGCGTGTGGCTGTGGCACCACTAGCTCGGCGGTGGCAACCCATTATGAGCACAGCCTCTCTATCTTACTAGCTGATGGTATTAAGGCGTGAGCTGCAAGAGTTCCCCGCAGAGATGGTAGGACTCCATTTTTTTTGTCTTTTCTTTTGCCTCTCTTTTTTGGTCCTTTTGAGTGATTAAGGAGATATACGCATGCCAACGTAGGTGATCTGGAGGCCTTACTCGGGCTTGGTCGATCTCGACCAGCCGTGGGTCATCACAGGTCGCCCTCGATTTGGTCGGGACCTTTGGGTCCACTGCCTGAATAAAATCGAGCCACTCCGACTACGATTGGTCATGAGGACTCTAGGGCTTGCCCAGGAATGGGTAGATATGACCGCACCACCCCGCGTCGGGAGGAAGACACGTGGGCCGGTAACTTGTGTTGACTGGCGGGTGCGCTTCCCCGAACAATATGAAGATTGGCAGCGGGGTGGCATGCTCGTGGAGTCGCACGCCCGAGATAGTGAAGATTATCTTCGTCTCTATAGGGCGATGTACGCAGAGCGACTTCATCCTGAGGGACTTGTGGAGGTGTATCTCCTTTCTCACTTTTTGATCATTTTTTTCCTATTTTTTTATCATTTTTTTAAATGTAATGCTGACTCCTATGACATGTGTTTAGGATGCCCGTGATACCATGATAGCGAACTTGCGGGCTCGCTTGGCGGACACGGAGGAAGAGTTGGGTGACACCCGTGAGGCTTTACATGTCTCGGTGAGTATGTATGCAAATGCATATTCCTAATTATACCCCTAGGTTTCTGGTGTTTAGCCACTCATTGCCACTTCTTGCTATCATAGCGCGCTCGGCTCGACGCAACCCTACCAGCAGTAGGGGCAGAGGGTGCTTCTTCCAGTCTATGAATTCCTTCGTCGGAACTAGATTCGCTCCACGAGCAGCTTGCCCGTGTAACACAACGCGCCGCGGAGGCAGAGGGAATGCTTTCCGCGCAGGTGAAGGTTCCTCTTATCCGAGCTTCTCTGTTTATGTCTCATCACACCCCTGAAATGACGGATATGGTAGGCCGAAGAGATGCAAGAGATGTTTGCTCATGCATCACAAGGGAAGGCCAGGATAGCGGAGTTGGAGGAAGAATTGCAGCGTCGCTCAGATGACAATTTTTCGCGGGACGCCATGGAGCTGAGGATCACCCTTCAGCTGGAAAGGGATGACAGAGAGAGAGAACGTGCTGAGAGGGAAAAGGATAGGGAAAGAGAGAAGGCCAAAAGATCAGCCGAGAAAGAGGAGAGGAGGGTCCTGGAGGCCCAACTATTTGAATTGAGGACCAGTCTCGGTCTCGCCGAGCAGTGGCTGAAGGATGGCGAGGAACGCTACCGAAGGGCACGAGAGCGTGGCTTTCGTGTTAGTAGCTTATTTGCTGTCCCCGCAGATCGACGTCAGGGAGTGGAGATACAAAGAGGACCACAAAGTGGTAGAAGTACCACTTTTCATGGTTGGATAGCACCTTCTAGAGTTTCTTGTCCGGAAAGCGGTGAGACGAGTAATGTAGAGAAGAAGGGTGGGAGCTAATGTAAGCTCTCTCTTGTTGTTCATTTTTTCGGTTGAGAGTGGAATAAAATGTTTTGTACTTGGTTCTCTGCTTCTTTCTGAGCTCTCGAATCCCTGCACACATCTAAGCAAAGAAGTCAGTATTTTTGCTCTGACTTGCCCCTTGCTCAATAAGCAGATGTGGTTTTGAACTATTCTTGATAACGAGTCAAGGGGCAAGCCTTTATTAACAAAGGCAATGATAAAAGACAATGATGAATGTGTCACACAAACACACAGATGCAAGCGAAAATTTAAAATGAGATGTTGCATATAAATGCAATCATGCGAAATGTGATTTTTTTATTTTTGTGTTTTTATTCATTTTTTTTGTTTTATTGTTTGTTTATATATATATATATATATATATATATATTATCTTTTACATTTCCATTTTTTTGTGCATATGTATTTTTCTGTTTTTTTTTCGGATTTTTGGATTTGTTATTTTTTTTTGTTTGTTTTTGTTTTGTTTATTTTTGTTTTTGCTAATGCATGATGACCACTTGATATAACATCTAACCTGCATGAGAACAAAGGTTTCTTACTAACCTCCCAGGCATCCTAAGTGCACATCTAAGTTGATTTGGGCCTCTAGACTCCTCGAATGATAATCCCGCCGGCTAAGACTTATCCTGATGGCAATACCGTCATGCCATGCTTAGGCTCTCAATTGCTTCCGACCACAGGGATTCACCCAAAAAGTGTTCAAGGTAAATGATTTGCCCGACCCGGGTCTATTTCCTTGCAACTCTAGATGATATGTAATGTAACACCCTAGAACCCAAACGACCAACCGCGCGACGCTGACCCGGAATCAGACGTCGTCGCACCCATAGGTGACGCGCTTGCATTGGTCTAAGCCCGAGGTTAGATAAGAAGACATCAAGATGGTAGATAAGGGTCTTAACTAGTCAGAAACACGGAGACTCCTTCACGACAATGGCTTTTGCTTTTCAAAAAAATGGACAACCATATGTTTGTATTGAAATGAGGTTACAAGCTTTGGTAAGCCTCACCCTTCGGGAACTCCATTGAGCCTTCATCTTCAGGGGAAGAAGGAAGAATATTGGGGGCAAACCTCCTGAGAGGACCGGCAAAACCGTTAACCCGGCGAGCCAGTAGGGGCGCACTTAACTTCCCCTTTCAGGCAACTTTAGACCAAATCTCGAGCATTTGCATCTCATGACCCCTTTTGTATAGGATTTGACTTTCAGTCAAAGGGGTTTCATTTGCGGGATCAGGAACGGTTACGACCAGGCTTCTCACTTGACTTTGATTTTGTTCTTCTTTTCTGATTTTTCCTTGACAGATTTTTGCGAGGGACATAGTATTTTGACATTATGAAATCCCTCTCGGCTGCCTGCGGGGACACTACCCTCTTCTCGTACTCTGACCTATGCTCGAGGAATTGGGCCCTACTCTCACCCTAGGGGTTGTGTTCGTGTTTCCCGTGCTCAGCGTTTTAAGGGTGCCGGCTGTCTCATTCGGTCGAAAAGAGAAAGAATGAATATTTAAGCCTTCTGGAGACCTTCTGGGTGAGGCCTCACCATAAGCGATGCTACCGATCTTTTATAGAACACATGTGTACATGTATGTTGCCTTCTTTTGAGGGGGGCATAAGCCGAACTAGCCGGACAGGGATCTCCACGGTTTTGGCAAACCAAGACCCGGAACCTACCAAGTCTTAATAGGCCTATCCCAACATGGAGGTTGAATGCAATGACTTAACTACATGGTAATCTCCATGCATTGGCATTTTGAATTTTCTATTTTTTTCTTCTTTTCATTTTTTTCTATTTTTTTGCTTTTGTTGTCGTATATATACATATTTTTGTTGTTTTCATTGTTTTCTATTTTTTTTGTTATTTTTCGTTTCATCATTTTTTTTGACACTATGTACACCTATCTAAGGGTAGTACTTCTTAAGATAAAGCCCATTCCAAGGGTGGGATAACTCGATCCCCTCAGCATTTACTAACCTGTAGGCGTTACCAGGATGCACAGCCTGAACCACGTACGGTCCTTCCCAATTGGGTTGGAGTTTAGAACGCGGTCCACCAGGTTTTACAAAGATTCTTTTCACTACCATTTCACCGACTTGAAATTTCCTTTCAATGACCTTCTTTTGATAAAAACGTGTGAGTCTGTTCTGATATACACATGCAGGCTCGGCAGCGGCCAGCCGTTTCTCATCTAAGAGTTCCAATTGGGCAAGGAGCGAATCACGACGTTCGTTGAGGGGAAGCTCCTTGTCCAACTGTACCCTGAGAGAAGGAACCAAGATTTCATACGGAACTACCGCCTCCATCCCATAAGTAAGGGCGAACGGAGTTTGCCGAGTGGGAGTACGGATTGAAGTGCGATAGGCCCATAAAGCCTCAATCAGCTTTTTTGGCCAATCCGAGAACTTGTTTGACTCACATGTCTTTTTTATGATTTTAATCAATGTTTTATTAGTGGCCTCTGCTTGGCCATTACCTTGTGGATAATAAGGTGATGAATGATGCAATGTAATTTTATACCTTTTGCAGAGGTCCCGAAAGTCCTGAGAAATGAATTGCGGCCCATTGTCGGTGATGATTGTGCTTGGAATGCTGAACCTGGCGATGATGTTCTTCATGATGAATTTGCAGACTATTGATGCTTTAATCTCCACGTAAGCTTCAGCTTCGGCCCATTTGGTGAAGTACTCCGTTGCAGTAAGGATGAATGATTTTTGCTTAGTGAGGGAGTTAGGATTACCAAGAGGACCAATGACATCGAAAGCCCACATGGAGAAAGGCCATGGGGAGGACACTGGATGAAGTGAAGAAGATGAGGAATGAATTTTATCGGCGTGAAGTTGACACTTGACACACCTACGGACATAGACGGCACAATCCTCTTCCATGGTGGGCCAGTAAAAGCCTTGCCGAAGGATTTTCTTGGCAAGCATTTGGCTATTCACATGGCCACCGCACACACCAGAGTGTGCTTCCTCGACGCATTTCCAGACCTCCTCTTCATCGAGACATCTTAGAATAACACCAGTAAGACTTCTCTTGTACAGCACTCCTCCGACCAACATGTATCTCTGTGCCACTCTCCTTATGGCTTTCCTATCTTCCGATGTAGCTTCTCCAGGGTAGGACTGATCTTTGCAATACTTGGCAATTTCGTAAAACCATGGCTTTTCTTCATCAGCCAATTCTTCTTCTAATTCTGCCAACATGATTTCCCTCTTCTCAAGGATTTCTTCCTGTAGGGCCTTTCTTACTATCCTGTCCTTGATATCTACGTAGGAAGCGTCATCAACTGCAGGGGCGTGACGCTTGTAGATGGAAATGGACTCAAACCATCTTCCTAGAGGGAACCTTAAAGATGATGCCAACGAGGCGAGGGCATCGGCCAGAATATTCTGATGACGAGGGACATGGACAAAGATCAATTTGGTGAACAGTTTGGCAAAGGCAACAGTGAGTTCTTGGTATGGCTTGAGTTTGGGATCGCGAGTGCGATATTTGGTGAGCACCTGGCGAAGAATGAGTTGACTATCACCTACGACTCGTAATTCGGTGATACGAAAAGAATGAGCGAGTTTCAGGCTAGCTAGAAGAGCTTCATATTCAGCTATATTGTTGGTAACTGGGAATTTGAGCTGGTATGCCAGTGGGAATGTAAGGCCTTCAGGCGACAGGAGGGCAACACCGATTCCTTTCCCTTGGGAATTCAGAGCTCCATCAAAATGTAACGTCCACATGTAATCATCTGATTGGTTGATGGACATTAGTTCCTCATCTGAAAACTCTGATTGGACATGATCGAATTTGGGGAGAGGATGGTGAGCGAGATGCTCAGCTATGGAATACCCCTTGATCACCTTTTGCTGAATGTAGGTGATGTCAAACTGAGAAAGAAAGCTTTGCCATCGTGCTAATCTATCCGTAAGGATAGATTTTTCCAGAAGGAACTTGATAGGGTTCATTCGGGCAATCAGATGGACTTCATGAGCTAGAAAGTAATGTTTCAACTTCTGCACTACCCAGACAAGGGCGGCACAAGTTTTCTCCATAGCCGTGTACTTCTGCTCACAGGGGTTGAGGAGTTTGGACAAGTAATAGGTTGCCCTTTCCTTGCCCGCTTCATCGGCTTGTGCTAGGACAGCTCCCACGGAGTCGTCTAGGACTGAGATGTAAAGGATTAAAGATTTACCAGGCGTGGGTGGAATTAGGACGGGTGGATTGGCCAGATATTCCTTCAATCCTTCAAAAGCTTTTTGGCATTTAGAATTCCAAAGGAATTCTACTCCTGACTTAGTCAACTCTTAGAAAGGTTTGCACCTTTGCGAGTGCTGGGACATAAATCGACGAATGAATTGTAACCTTCCGATTAACCCTCGAACTTCTCTCGGGTTTTTTAGAGGTGGCATATCCCTAATTGCTTTAGCTTTGTTGGGATCTATTTCAATACCCCTCTTACTCACAATGAAACCAAGCAATTTGCCCGACGAGACACCAAATACGCACTTTTTTGGATTCATTTTCAAATTGAACTCCCTCGATCTTTGCAGCACCTTAGCTAGAACTCTCGAGTGTTCTGCCCTACTCCTGGATTTCACCAGTAAATCATCTACATACACCTCTAAATACACATGCATCATGTCATGAAATATTGCCATCATAGCCCTTTGATAAGTAGCTCCAGCATTCTTCAAACCAAATGGCATGACCAAATAGCAATAAGTTCCCCAAGGTGTGGTAAATGATGTCTTCTCCTGATCCTCTTCCGCCAAACGGATCTGATTATACCCTGAAAATCCATCCATAAACGAGAGAGTTTCATAGCCTGCTGTATTATCAACCAACACGTTGATGTGAGGCAAGGGGAAATCGTCTTTTGGACACGCGCGGTTAAGGTCCCAAAAATCGATACAGATTCTCACCCTTCCATCCTTTTTCATGACCGGGACAATGTTTGCCACCCATTGAGGATATAGGACGACTCTAATAAACCTGGCTTTGTGGAGCTTATCGACCTCCTCCTTCATCTTCAAAGCCATGTGGGGGTGGAAACGTCTTAACCTCTGCTTTACCGAGACAGACCCTGGTTTTAGCGTTAGGCGGTGTTCGACCAGGGTGGAATCTAATCCCGGCATATCCTCGTACCTCCATGCGAACGTGTCCCTATACTCCTTGAGAACCTCGATCAATTCCTCTTCTTCAGATGGCGGCAAATTATTGCTTATGAGGACGATCCTAGGGTCTTCCTTGGTCCCCAGGTTGATTTCTTTGGTGGGTTCTTCTATAGCGGCTGATGGTTCGTCAAACCTCCTCATTCCGCTGGCATAAGCATCAGCCGCATCCTCATATTCTTCGTCCCCTTCTCCAATAGGGTACTCTTCATATGTGAGCTCATAGACTCCATACCCCTCATCAATTGTGCAAT